>PISW01009269.1:23172-63061 GCA_004023785.1 Mungos mungo | reverse complement strand
GTGTGTATCTGCAGGGACACAGAAGACCCTGTTCCAGAGCTCGGAGCAGACGCTGCTCCCAGCTGGAAGGTTTCCAAGCCTGAGCCAGGAAAGGACACAGTGCTCAGCTCCCTTCAACTCCCCACAGGCATCTCAACCTCAGCAAGTCAAAAACTGATCTCCATGTTCACATAGTCCAAAAGGAGACAGGAGTGAAAACCAGAGAGATGACAGAAAATAATGGAATGGCAGACCAAAATGCAACTGTACCAATTACTACGTTAAACATAAATGGTCTAAAGACACCAACTAGGGGCGCCTGGGTGGCGCAGTCGCTTAAGCAGCCGACATGGGCTCAGGTCATGATCTCACAGTTCGTGGGTTCGAGCCCCGCGTCGGGCTCTGTGCTGACAGCTCGGAGCCTGGAGCTGCTTCAGATTCGTGTCTCCTTCCCTCTCTCTGACCCTCCCCTGCTCACGCTCACACTCTGGGTCTCTCTCTCTCTCTCAAAAATAAACAAACATTAAAACATTTTTAAAAATTAAAAAAAAAAAAAGAAAAGAAACCAACTAAAAGAAAGACCTAGTTGGATTGGATACGAATCAAGACCAGACTTACAGGGGGTCCACAAGCCGCATTTTAAATGCAGTGGCGGGGGGAGGTTAAGAGGAAAGCGCCGGGGGCCTCAAGCTCTAACCCAAAGAAAGCGGCGGTGGCTGTGCCAGCCCAGACAGGGGACCTCAGAGACAGGCGCGCCGTCAGGAGGCAGCACACGACCAAAGGACCCACTGACCGAGAGGACATCGCGGTCCTCGATGTGCGTGGGTCCAAACTCCCAGCTTCAACAGAAATGAAGCAAAACCAGCAGAACCAAAGGGAAGTAGAAACACCCACATTTCTCACTGGGGACCCACGGGTTCTCTCCCTCAGTTATTAATCAAACAAACCAGCAAGAAGAGGGAAGACCCCAACAACACCCTCAACCAAACTAACCTGACGTGTTTTTGTCTTTTCTCCCCCCGACATTTAGACCAACGCAGACCCAACGGCAGGAGAATACAGATGCAAGGCCACAAGGAACAGGCCTCAAATCCTGGCCGTCAAGTAAATCTTAATGAATTTAAAAGCACTGAGCTCATACAGAGTAGGTTCTCGGACCCTCCTGGACTTAAACCGGAATCCAGTAACTGAACAACGTCCAGAAAAGTCTCTAGTTACTTGGAAATTAACATATGTCTAAATAACCTGTGGTCAGTCAAAGAGGAAGTCTGAAGGTAAATTAGAAAATATTTTGAACTAAAAAAATTAAGAAAATATTTTGAACTAAATGAAATCGCACATATCAAATTTGCGGAGTACTGCTGAAAGTGTTTAGATAGAGATTAATAGTTACTATTAAATGCTTCCATTAGAAAAGAAGACCTTAAATCAATAAACCTGAGTTTCTACTTTAAGAGAGCACATTAAGTCCAAAGCAAGAAAAAGGAAGTAATAAAAATAAGACCGTAAATGAAAGGAAGTGAAAGCAGACAAAAACCAATGACGTTAAATGCTAGTTGTTCCAATGGCTAATAAAACAAATCAGTCCTCCAGATTCACTGAGGAATAAAAGACACAAGTTACCGCCACCAGGAAGAAAAGAAAGGACACATCACTACAGACCCCACAGATGTTAAAAGGATAAGAACACACTACAAGCAAACCCAGGCCCATAAATTCCACAATTCAGGAGAAATGGAGCAATGTCTCAAAAGGCACGAATCCCCAAAACTCCCTCAAGAAGAAACCGAGAGCCTCACTAGTCCCCCGTCTACAAAAGTAACTGGACTTGTTGTTAAAAACCAAACGATGAGGGGGGCCTCAGTCGGTTGAGCGTCGGGCTTCGGCTCAGGTCCTGATCTCACGGTTCATGGGTTCAAGCCCTGCGTCAGCTGACAGCTAGCCCAGAGCCTGGAGCCTGTCTTCAGATTCTGTGTCTCCCTCTCTCTCTGACCCTCCCCTGCTCGCACTGGCTCTCTCTACCTCTCAAAAATAAATAAAAAGCATTAAAAAAAATAAAAAATTTAAAAGACGTTGAACAATGGAAACTCCAGGCCTGGATGCTTTCACTGGAGAATTCTCCTTAGTGTTTAAGAATGAAAACCAACTCTGTAAATCTACCCATGAAATAAGAGAGAGCACCTCCCAACTCAGTTTTCCCTCCCAACTCAGTTTTGGGGGCAGCGTTACACTGACACCAGATCCAGACAGAGAGTCCAAGCAAATCTGAGGGGGGAGGGCAAACCCCGAGGACTCCCACCCCCACACGCCCCTGGCCTCCAGCTGCCAGGCGCCGCGGCCTGTCCCTTCAGCCCCCCAGCCCACGGCCACCCGGGCCTCCCTTGCCTGCATAACCGCAAAACCTGCCAGGACGTCCGTCCCCCCACCCCTGCCTCCCACGGCCCCGTTCTCCACACTGACCGGGATCTGCCCACTCCTGGCTCAAACACTTCCCTTCCTCGGCGGATAAAACAGAGGCCCCCACAAAGCTGGCCGACCTCAGCTGCTCTTCCCAACCCGCGCTCTGTTCCTCAGTGGAACCAACCTTGTCCTGATTCCCACTAGTTTCTAGAACAGTTCTGCTGGCCCCCATGGTTTCGTCCCCGTTCTCCCTGACCCCCAGAACCCTGTCCCGAAGGCTGCCGAGCTGGCTCCGGCCCAGCAGTCACCCCTCCTCTGGGAAGTCTGCCTTCCGCCTTGCAGGAGAGGCATGCCTCTCTCCTCTCCCCGTTGCCAGGCCGGGTGGGCACTCCTCAGGGTAGTGCCCGGTGTGGCAGGAGTGAAAACAGAGGGTGGGCGAACCAGGGAGCACAGTCCCTGCCGAGGTGCGGTGCCCCCAGATCAAACTAGTTGGCCCCAAACAGGAAGACACCCCCCAGGCCTGGAGGCGCCGAGGTCTGTGCCAGGCGTGCTGGAGACGGAGAGGCCAGCTGCGCGGACCCCTGAGCCAGGCCCTCCGGGGCCCAGGCTTCACACCAGGGGCCTTGTTCTGCCACCCCAGCCTCCCCAAAAGGCAGGAGAGACAAGGACCGCCCCGGCGCCGTCCTGCTGGATGGCGAGAGCCGGCTCCGAGTCCCGGGACTCGCCCCCAAGGCACAAAGGCCCGGATCCGGCACCCGGCCACCACGTGAGCGCCCAGGACCCGGGACACTGGGCTGGCGGGGGCCTGAAGGCGCCACAGCCCACCTGCTGGCCGCGGCCGCGCTGCTGGCCTTCCTGGCGGGGGGCTTCTTCGGCTGGGCCTGCTTGGCAGGCGGGGCCACCTTGGCCTTCTTGTCGTCCTCGGACTTCGCCTTGTGCCGCTCCTTGTCCTTGTCCTTGTCCTTCTTCTTCTTCTCCTTCTCCTTTTTCTCCTTCTTCCTCTTTGGCTTGTTCACTGGGGCCTGCGACAGGGCGGCCAGCTGCTCGTGCACAGCCTTCAGCTGGAAAACAGCAGGGGGCTGAGCAGGGCTGCCCGGGGGCGGGCCTGGGGGAGCTGCAGGTGGCGGCGGGGGGCGGGGGGCGCGCTCCGGGGTGCCTGGGGAGCTGCCTCAACCCTGGGTAGCCTGGTTAGCCTGGTGAGACGTCAGGCCGGCGCAGGCGCACAATGACAGCCTGATCAACGGTAGCCAAGGGCACCTCGGCGGCTCTGTTGGTTTAAGCATCCGCCCTTAGCTCGGGTCGTGATGTCACAGTTCGCGAGTTCGAGCCCCGCGTTGGGCTCTGTGCTGACAGCTCAGAGCCCGGAGTCTGTCAGATTCTGTGCCTCCCTCTCTCTCTGCCCCTCCACTACTAGAACTCTCTCTCTCTTTCAAATATAAATGAACACTTTAAAAAAAATCCTTAAATGGTAGCTAGCGATTTTCTCACCAGGTATTTTCCAGACGAAAGCAAGTCTACATCGAGGCCTATTACACAGAGGTCTACTCGTGTGCATGAAGGAGGTTTTTCCCAGCTTCCTCAGAGGCCACTGGGAAGCCACACGGCAGCTGCCCAGACCAGGCTGACCCACCCACACCTGGTAGCGTGCCGAGCGCTGCACACTTCTCACATCAGGGACGCCCCCAACGTGGCCACGCAGGGCCGCCCGAGCTGCGCCCCACGGGGGAGGAAACGGGTCACAGATCCCCGGCCGCCCGCGGCTGCACACAGGGCCACCCCACCGTGAGCGTCATCTCTAATGGGCGCCGCGGTGACGGCAGGGGCAGCCGTGCGCATCCCGCCCCCGCCCCCGCCCGCGCGCCCCGCCCGCGCCGCACCTGCTCCTGCAGCTCCGCCAGCCGCGTGGCCCGCTCCTCCTCCGAGTCCGAGCTGCCCGAGTCCGACGAGCTCTCCTCGCTGCTGCGGCTGCTCTCGGCGCCCTTGCTCAGCACGGGGGCCGCGGGCGCGGGTAGCGCGGGCGCCTCCGCAGGCTCGTCCGGCATCTTGGCGAACCGCATCTCGAACACGTCCTGCGGGAGAGCGGGGGCCGCCTGAGGTCCTGGGAGCCCCCGAGGCGGCCCACGGGGTGGAGGACCCGCACCCGGGGGCCCCAGACGCCCGCGGAGCTAACACCCCCGGCTGCTTGGAAGGCCGGGCCTGGAGGGAGCCTGGGCCGCCGCCCCCAGCCTGCTCCCCCTCCCCATCCGGCCCCGCGCAGGTACAGGGGCCATGGGTGCCCCCAGCTTCTGCCTTCTAGGAGCGGGTCCCCAAGCGCCATCTGCCGAGCACGCGAGCCTTCTGGGGATCGGGGCCTCCCTTTAGCCTCTGGGTCTGAGGCTCCCTGAGGCTGCCCCCCTCCCCCTGTGGCAAAGCTCCAGTGCCGGCCTTTGTCTGATCTACGACCCCCTTGGGTGTCGGCGCCGGTCTCTACTTTCCCCCGTCCTCACCCTGGGCTTTTACTGCATCACATCTCATTCTGAGTGAGCCCAAAAAGGTTGGCTCGGAAGACCAAAGTCTTGTCCTGTCAAAACTGGCTTTGAAAAGCCCCTTGCCAGTAGGACCTGGCCCTGAGGAGCCCCTCCCAGCCAAGGTGCCCCCTCCCGGCTGCCTGGCTCATTTCAGACAGGGGTGCGCAGCCTCGAGGGGGCCCTCCCTCCGGGAAGCTCAGCCAGCTGGCCCCGTACCAGCTCACGCACACGACAGGCCACCCCGCCGACCCGCCATCCAGCTGCAGAGCGCCTGCTCGGGGCTCTGGTCCCAGACTCTCCTCCCGGGGTGAAGACATCCCCAGAGACACAGGTGCGCAGAGTCACGGGCTGGCCGGGCAGGGCGCCGCCCCACAGCTGCCCTGCACCCGTGCGCTAGGGCACCCACTCAACAGCCCTGGGTATTCAAGCTCCTTGGCCTCTGTGGTCAGGCAGCCGAGAGCCACCTCTGGTGGGAACAGAACGGGGGCCGCTGAGCTCTGCCTGCACAGCCGATCCGCCACCGGGGCCGCCCGGTCTCCTTATTAAGCTGAACCAGCTCAGCGGGTCCAGGGGCGTCACGGCGCACACGCGGAGGGGAATTCTGCAACGCTCTTCTGCTCCAAGGCGCTGTCTCAGGATAAAGCCACAGACCCCACTGGAATTCTAGGGGGCACTGGACCGCCGGGGACACTGGGACTGCCAGGCCAGGGCCGCTCGGCCCCACTGCCCAGCGGGAGCCAGTCCGCAGAGGCCGCAGCCTGTGTCAGCACGCTGCCCCCCCCCACAGGAGGGCCCAGCCGTACGAAAGACGGCGTCTCCCCCCTCCCTCCCTGGGTCCCGGGCGGTCAAGGGTTCTGAGCCCAAGACTAGGAACATCTCACACAGCAGGCAGCCGCGTCCTGGAGAAACAAAGCTACTGGGAGCGTGGAGAGGAGGGGCCACGTCCCCGTGACAGAACCCAAAACTCCGCTGCCGCGGTTCCGAAAAGCCACGCGCACCACCAAGGGAGTGCGCTGACCCACGAAGAACGTATGCCCAGCACCAGTTCCGCCCAACGTCACACACGAATCACACACATGCATGTGCACACCCAGGTCCGCGTGTGCAAGACGTGAGGGCCAGGGGCACAGTCCCTGCGCTGAAGCTCAGACTCGCCTTCCCCGTGGTGCCCACACACGTCCCACAAACTGTCTGCTTTTGTCGTCGGAAAAGAAAAGGCCACGCACACAGCCACGCCACGTATGACCTCCAGCAGCCCCGCTGGGAGGCGCGTGGGAGGCCCCTCCTCGCCCCCGGGAACGGAGCCCAGCGCTGCAGGAGGACGGGCGCCTCCTCATCCCCTCAGGCCCCGCCTGTCCGCCCCCGTGTCCCCACAGCCAGCACTGGGCGCCACTGGGGGGGAACGAGCCCGCCGCATTCCCGGCCGGATGTCCCCAGGGGCCCGCCCGGGGTGGGGTCCCCCCTGTGCCCCAGAGCGCCTCGGGTTACCTGCAGCTTCCTGGCCATGGCCACCACCTCGTGGTCCGGGGGGTTGTATTTGTAACAATTGGAGAACATTAACCGGATGTCAGCTGCGAAGCCCTGGGCGTCCGGGTACTCGCGACTGTCCATCTTCTTCTGTAAGACACGAGCGCCGGGCGTGAGGCCGCTGCCCGCAGCCCTGCCTCCGCCAGGCCCCCCGCACGGACCGCCGCCCGCCGCCCGCCCGAAGAGGGTGGAAGGCTTGGTGGGACCCCCGAACAACAGCCCAGAGGGGCATCGCCCCGTGAGCTCTCCTTGCCCGTGTCCAGCTCCACACCCCGTGTGACTTCCACACCATGAAATCCCTCACGGGGGGGGGGCGCCCCAGGGCGGGAGGAGGGGCTCCCCGGAGAAGCTGCTGCCAACTCTGGGGGGGAGGGGTCTCCTCAGGTCACAGACTGAGACGCTCACTTGGCCTCTGTGAGAATCCAGACGCCCCCCATCAAGCTGGTCCCGGCCGACCCAGAGAGACAAGGCAGGGCTGGGACTCAGGCGGGCTGACCACGGGCACAGACGTGTCACCACTGACAGGCGCAAGCTGCCAGTCAGGGCAGACGGAGGGGGGACTCGTGAGGGAGCGGGCTCCCTGCGCCTCCCAGGTCCAAGCAGAAACTGTCACCCAGGGACCCCCTGTGGGCGAGGGCTGCCCCTCTTTCCTGGGCACGGAGGCCCCGCAGGCTGGAGCCCAACACCGGGCTAGTCTGCAACTCCACTAACGGAATCCGGGACAGGACCCGCAGCCTCTCTAGCGCCCTGGACACGTGCCTCCTCGCCCGCCGGCTTCAGAGCTGCAGAGAGCCCCCAGGCCACACGGCTCCGGCCCTCGCCACACCCTCCCTACTGCGGGGACCCCCAGCTACCGGGGACAAACAGGCATCCCAAACCCTCTGGACTTCTGTACCGTTTTCAGGCTCTGGTCCTACGTTGACCCCTGGCCACCATTCCAGGGCTGAGGCACAAACAGGCTAAGCCTCAGTGCGCCTGGGGCGCCCCAGGCGGGGCAGGCGCTGGCCGTGGCTGCTGGCTGGTTCCCAGATGATGGGGTATTTCCTGAAGGGAGCGAGCGCCACGGCAAACCGCCCAGGTCCCTGCAGGGCACAGCCCCCCACCCGGCCCCAGGGCTCCCCCTCGCCTGTCCCCGGCTGTGTGGCTCGGATGAGTGCCTGCTCCTGCCCAGCCTCACCTGCCCCCCAAAAGTTCTGGGTTTTAAGGGCACGAGTGTCACCAGTGTCAACAGCGCCCCCATCCGGGTGACGTGAGCTCTGCTGCCCGAGCTCGAGGCTTAAAGAGTCACAGATCTGGAACCCGGGCCTGGCTCCGCCCACGACCTAGCCACCCATCCAGCCTCAGTTTCCCTGTCCCTACCAGAAGGGGCGCGTGCTGACGAAAGGCCCAGCCCGTGTCCCCCACCCCACGTCCCAGCCAGGTCACTGTGTGGGGAGGGCAAGGTGGGCATACAGCTCTGTCTGGGACCGAGGGGCCAGGACCCCCCACACCCTGAACGGGGAGACAGCTCGGTGGCATTGAGCCCTCCGCCTCGAGAACCCCATCTGGGAGCCTGTGTTCCCGCCGCCCCACGGTCAAGATCGGCCAGACGAGAGCCGGCCTCGGCCAAGAGCGAGCCTGAACCCTGGTTAGGAGCTCCCCCCAGGAAGGGAGGCCTGCTCTCCACCAGCCTCCGCCCTGCCGGGACCTTTATGTCCGTCCCGTACCTGCAGGAACTCACGCTGGTCCCAGACCGTCCGAGGCAAAGGTGGTCGCGAGGCTCCCGGCAGGGGCAGGACCCAAGGGCCCCGAGGAAGAGGCTCGGTCACCTGAGTGCTTCACCAAGCCAGGTCTGTCCTGCCCGAAACTCACACCCCCTAGGGGGAAGGCTCCTTTAAGGAGCCCCTGCCCCAGGCTGGCACCGCCGGGAAGCAGGGCAGAATGACTGAGACCCGCCGCTCAAGGCCCAGACCTCATCTGCGCGAAGACACCACCGTTACCCTCTGCGGGGTGGCTCCCGGGGCCACACGGGCAGCTCGCAGAGATGGGCTACAGTCCCCAACTGCCAGGGGTGCCTGGAACCTCAGGGGCCAGCTCAGAACGCTCTCTGAGATGGGGAGGGGCGGGGGCAGCTGGGCTGGGGCCCAGGCCGGATCGGGGCAGGGGGGCAGGAACCCCACCTGCACTTGCTCAGGGAAGACCTCCAGGGAGCTCATCCCGGCCCTGGGTCTGCTGCCCTAGGCTGCGCCCCCGGCCCCCTCCCCGGGCGCGGTCTCCCCCTGGTGGCCCAGCACGAGCCTGCTCTCTGCCTCTTCACGCTGGCCTGGGAGGACACCCATAAAGGCCCAGGCGGAGCCCCTGGCTCTCGGTCTCAGCTCTGCTTCCGCCCCCCACCCCCACCCCCACCCCAGGTCCCCTGTCTGGCCACGTGGGAGCACGGGTAGCCTGAAAGGGCCGCCTGGCCACGGCACGAAACCTGTGAACGCGCCGGGACAGGACGCGGGAAGGAGGCGGCGGAGCCCGGCCCGGGCGCCGGTACCTTGACGGTGCTGAGGTCCATCGGGTGCTTGATGATGTCGTGGTAGTCGTGAAGCTCCAGGGCCTCGGCGTCCACGGGCTTGTAGAAGGGCCAGGCGTAGGCCGCGTGCTTCTTGGACAGCAGCTCCTTGAGGATGCTGTCGCAGTGCCGCAGGTGCTCCGACAGCCTGCCCTTCTTGCCCGCGTGCTGCGGCACCTCGCCGTCCTCCAGGTCCTTCCTGGGCGGCTTGATGGGGCGGCCCGCGCTCTCCCGCCGCGCCGCCGCCTGGGCCTGCTTGGGGTCCGACAGCGGCGGGGGCGACGCGCTCCGGCTCGCGGTGATGGCCGACGTGGTGGGCGTCGTGGTGTCTGCTTTCCGCTTCACGCCCTTTTTCTGCGACAGCGACGAGCCCAGTGAGCCCGGGGACGTGGACGCGTCCAGGGCGCTATCGGCCGGGCACCGAGCAAAGCGACCGCGAGCGCATGCACAGCCACGTCCCTCCTCCCTGCGGCCCCCCCACCCGCCGAGGCTCAGAGGGGCCGCGTTTCAGGCCCAAGGTCACACAGCTGGTAGTGGTGAGGCTGGACTCAGAAACCGTCCCCGGGCCGCCCCTCGGAGGGCCCGCTCCGTCTGCCCCCAGGCCTCCGCGGTCCCGGCGGGCTCCCGGCCACGCCCCAGCAGTGCCAGGTGTCACATGCCGTCCACCTGCCTCTGGCCCCGGGGGCCGTGCTGGGGGCTCCAGAGGCCGGCGTGACCAGAGTGACCCGGGTGGCGGGATCGTCCCCGAGCGGGATTTGGGCTGAGGGACCGCAGAGAGGAACGGGATCCCCAGCCTATCAAGGCCAGTGGGGGAGCCCCAGATCAGGGCCTCCAGGCTGTGGCTCATGGTGGGGCAGGCCGAGGCTGGGAGGCAGAAATGGCAGGGCTGCAGCAGTGCGTCTGGGACCAGGGACTCCCAGGAGCTGAATGGGCAAGTCGGGACTCGAACCCCGAAGGCAGCGGGAGCCACAGAGACCTATCTTCCCCCAGGAGAGGGAACGCGAACACGATCAACAGAGCCCCTCGCGGGCGTGTGTCGGGCACTCACGCGGGACGTGCCCGGTGAGGGGGAACGTGTTGAACGCCCAGGAGGGCTGGGCCGTGTACGTCCCTTCAGGAACCGTGCCTGGGGGACCGCGGGCATCACGGTGTGTGCTGCAGCCCGGGCTCGGTGCGCCGGAGACTGGCTCGGCCGGCGCCCCGCCTCCCAGACCGGCAGAGGAGCCCCTCAGAGCCGCAGCACCCGGGCTGGTGGCCTCACGGCGACCCGCTCTCCGGGGCGCCGTCACAGTCCCCACCCCAGCCAAGCCACCACCCCTGGGCCGGCAGGGGTTTGAGCTGGCAGTCCAGACACCTGTGGGCACGCACAGGATGCCAAGCAGGTGCCACCAGGGCCGGGCAGGGCCATCACCTGGCCACGGCAGACAGGACATGCTCCAAAGACAGCTGGGCACTGCGCTGGGCAGCCTGGCCAGGCGCCGCCCGGGAGAGAGCAGGCAGTGAAGGCCACGGGGCAGGGAAGCAACGGAGGGGGCGTTTTACCTGGGGGGAGCCACTTAACCCCTCTGAGCGCCTGCTTCCTCATCTGTAACCTGGGGGAAATACTGTCTGCCCAGAGGGCCGCTGTGAGGGGCAAACGAAGACGACACACATCAGCGCCCAGCACGCGGCCGGCCCGGACCTCACGGGGAACGCCGGCTCGGAGCCCAGACCCGGCCGGGACAGCCCTCACCGAGAGTGTCGGCGCGCCAGGGCGATGGGCAGCGCTGGAGCTCACGCCGCAGGGGGTGCCGGCCCCGCAGGATGCCCCTGGGCCACTGCCCTAAATGCAAGTGTGAGCGGGGGCAGGGCTCCGGGCCCCTCCACCCAGCTTCCCCTGGGACCCCTGCACTTCAAAGATCAGGCCTTCCAGCCCGACAGGCGGGGTTCAGCGCAGCCTGCCCGCACCAGCTGTGTGACCTAAAGCCACCGAGCCTCGGTCTTCCCGTCTGCGTCAGGAGCACGGAGAGAACCAAAGTCACGCGTCCCCAACACCCGACGAGCAGTAGGTGCCCAGGGACAGGCCCGCCCCGCCCCGCCCGGATCCAGGAAACCCAGCCCAGCGGTCAGACGGCAGCTGGCCAGGTCCCCAGGGACGCTCACCTTGACGACAGGCGGAGTGGGAGGGACCACAGGGACGATGGCCGTCGAGGGAGGAGGGGGGGCAGCAGCCGGGGGGACGGGGACCGACGTGATGTTCGCGGTGATGGTTGGCACAGGGGTGGCAGCAATGACAGGCGTCTGGGAGACGGTGGGGGGGACGCTCTGAAAGGGGGCTGCTGGGGACACAGAGGACACGGCCGCCACTTGCTGCGTACCTTGAAGACAAGGAAGGACGCTGAACACACCAGGCTTGACCTGCCCCCCAGCTTCCAGAAGCTTCTGGGCCATCCCCTCCAGCCAGAGCACGCCAGTGTCAGGGAGCCCCTCCTCCTCTGACCCCTGGCCCCGAACCTTGGCCGCCTCCACGGAACTAGCCTCTTCAGGCTCTCCCTCTGGCCAGAGGCTAAACTCTGAACAAGGAGGTCTGGACAAGGCGCAGCCTGGGCGGAAGGGCCAGGCGTGGGCCCGCAGCCCTGGAGGGTAACTCGGACTCCACCGAGACCCAGCGGCGCGGCCCGGGAGGAGCTCCTTCGCCACCCTTGGTCCCATCTGCAGAGTGTGATGGCCGGTGGTGTTGGGTACCCACTGCGGCCCCTCCCAGCCGGCCTGCCCATCAGGGTGTCCCTCTGTTCGGGCTCCTGGGCCAGATAAGAACCCCCCCAGGGCTCCCAGTGCTGTTCCCCGCTGCCCTGCCCGACGAGGCGCACACCCCCTCTCCCGTCAGAGGGAACACAACACATGCCACACAGGCAAGGTCCTGGGGGGACACAGGGACCTACTGTGCAGACCTCTGGAAGAGGTGGCGCCAGAAGGACAGGGACCCGGCAAGACCACAGTCTCCCCACAACAGGGGGCTCCGAAGCAGACCGTAACGAGGCCACCCAGGGCCAGCGGGACTTCAGGCAGCCCGACTCCACAGACCGGGAAACTGAGCTCAGAAGGGGCCAAGGGAGCCGCAGGAGAAATGCTGCTGTCAGTCCCCGGGGGAGGGGTGTCAGGTAACGTGACCGCGCCCGTCCACCCCCTTACCTGCACTCTGGGTTCCACCAGCCGGCTTCCGGCCTTTGCCCTTCGGAGCAGGGGGTAATAATTCAACTTCCTCTTGGGGCATCTGGGCCACTTTCTGCAGAAAAATTTTCTCTAAGGCTTGGGCCATTAGCACTATGTCATCTGTGGGCTGAAGACACAGGGAGAGCCAAGGTCACTCGTCGGGAACGGAACCACGTTTGCCAAAGCCATCGCCCGCTGCGGCTCCAGAACCACGGGCGAGAATCTGGTACGAGATCTGCTGCCGCGGGAGGCGGCGGAGGCCCACGGGGCGCATGCCACCCTGGAGACGGGAGGCAGCCGCCACGCTCCGGCCCGGCCCGCGGAGGTGACCTTCTCCCCGGTTCGCCTCAGTGCGTCTCTGCTTTACCACATCGCTGCCGAAAGCAGCAACCCCCACAAACCTTCCCTAATCTACTCTTGCCACTGGAAATCACTGCGTGGACCCGGCTGCTCGCTGTTGTGGGCAGCTGTGCGCAGAGGAGGGAGAGTGCCCCGGCCACCCCGGCGGCTGCAGCCCACGCCCGCGCTGACCCCCGTGTCTCCATAGAAGTGTCTAGGTCCCAGGGCTCGAGGGCTTAAAGCATTTGGTCCCTAAACTCCCTCTGAAGAGCCTGTTCCCATCTCCCCAAACCCAAGGGTGGCGGGGGGTGCAGGCAGCGAACGGGACCCCGAGTGGGGCCGGCGGCCAGAAGGGCAGAGGGCCAGGGGGCGACGTGCCCAGACTCGGGGCCGCACACGCCGTTACCTTGTTATAAATGTAACAGTTTGTGAACATGGTGTTGAAATCCTGCATACACTCGCTCGCGCTCCAGTAATAACTGTTTTCCAGCCTCTTCTTAATCGTCCCCATGTCCATTGGGTTCTTTATTATCTTATGATAATCCTACGAGAGAGGTTTTCAGAGATGTCAGGGGCGCCCACTGTGTGGTCACTTCCACCGTCCCCGAGGACAGCGGCCACATGCCACGCGGGCCCGGGCCGAAGGCAGGGCGTGGGGCGAGTGCCCAGCCAGCTGCCACCCCCTGCGGCGCCCCCCGCCTGGCAGCTGCCGGGACAGGAGGCTCTCAGAGACGCACACAGCTGCGCCACGAGGCAGGTCCCAGAGCCGATCAGCGTTCTAGACGTGGGGCCAGGCCCCCAAACCCGGGGTCCGCCGGAGGCCGGTGACAAGCCGGGCCCCGAAGCCAGGCCACCAGCTCCTCATAGAGGGCTTTGCTTAAAGCGCTCACGGTTTCTCTCCTTGGGTGCAGGTAAGAAACCCATCAGATGGCCAGGCGGGCCCCCGAGGCTGGGCCGGGGCAGCACCCCCTGGAGCGCTCTCCAGGGCACACGGGAACGGAAGGAAGACGGCGCGAGTCCCGGCTCCTGCCCCCTCCCTCTCCAACCTGCACTTGGGGCCCTGCTCCCTCCGCTCAGAGGCGCTGGCCGCCACAAACCCCTAAGGAGCCCCTCCGCTCCTTGGTCACCGCGGGCCCCGGGCCGGCGGGGGGGGGGGGGGGGGGGGACGGCCGGGCCGGGGGGCGGGGGCGGCCGCGGGGAGGGGGCGCTCACGGGCAGGTTCAGCCTGGCCGCGTCCACGGGCTGGTAGAAGGGCCAGGCGAACTGGTGCTTCCAGAGCGTCTTCACCACCACGTTCTGCATGTACTGCAGCTGGTTGGTCTTGCGGCCCGGCTTGGCGGGGCTGGAGACCTCCGGCGGGGGCGGGTTCACGGGGCCCGGGGCCGCTGGGACCCCTGCGGGGGCGGCCGTCGTGCTGGCCGACATCCTCCGCTGCTCGCTCACTGGCCGTCACAGCAGCGGCTCGGGGACGCCCAGGCTTCCACTGTGCTCCTCTCGGCCGCCTGACATCCCATTTCTGGGCCCAACCGGGCAGCACCTGCGGGGGAGGAGGCAGAGCAGAGGCGGCCGGTCACCCAGGCCCCGCCCCCTCCCCCAGCCCCGTGGGCTCCCGAGCGGTGGCAGCGAGGCCGGTGCGCCAGCCAGCCCTCACCTGCCACCAGGCCGCTCTGGCCGCTGCTCTCAGGCGGCGGCAGGGCGGGGACGTGAGCACAGGCCACCTGGGCAGGCGGGCAACGCAGGGGCGGGAAGGTGCCCGTCCGGGCACACGGCCAGCAGTGGGAGGCGGGGGCCCCCGGACGGGGCCACTCCTGGCACCGCTGCCCACCACCTGCCGGCCTGCTGGGGGCCGACTCTGGCTGCTCTTGGCCAAGGCAACTTTGGGGAAGGAGTCGCACGTAGAGAGCGCCACAGCACCGACCCCACGGCGCCGGGCCACGCAGGCGGGTCACTGGCGGAACCAGGCACCTCGCGGAGCTGGGCCCCCTGGCGGCGAGGTTCCGACGTAACCACGAGAACGGGGCTGGTTTGTGATGGCAGTGGGGGTGGGGGGGACACACCCGGCCCTGGGCCAATGGGGAGGGCACGCCCCCCAGTAATGGTGGGGCTGCTGTGGACCTCGCACCCCCCTCCCCACCCCGCCAGCTTTCAGGAATGTCTCCAAGCTCACGGCTGGGAAGGAGGAGGAATAACCGCACCCCAGACACACAGGCCGGTCCCGCCACCAAAGCCCTGACTTATCTTGGGTGGCAGCCGGCGGCCCCGCTTTTACTCTCGGGGCACAGCGTGGACTGGAGAGAGCGTGGCGATGTGAGCGCCGGGCCACGTTCCTGGGCCCTGCTCCACTTCGCGTGTCTGCGTCCCCCAGTCCCCGTCACAATATTCAGACGGCTCGGGGCCGGCAGGAGCGTCCTCCACATGAGGCACCAGACGGCACTGGGGGCGGCCCACGTCGGTGACTGACCAGCCACCCTACCTGCCACTTGCAAAAGCGGGCGGTCAAAGCTCGGGGAGCCCTGTGAGCTGGTGAGCACCCGCGGCGGCCTGCCACCTGCCACGTGGGCGTGTCCGCACCAAAGTCACGGGCGCCTGCGCCAAACCAGTCCAGCCAGGGTGAGGAGGGTTCAGACGGACAATAGGGGCACCGCTGACGTACACGGCAGAGCTGCGGCGCATCCGAGGGACGCCCAGAACCCCCTCCCGAGGTGCCAGGCCCATCTCCCCGGGGAACACACAGCCCCGACCCCCTTCCTTGCGCCCCGGCAGCGAGCTGGCACCTCTCCCGCCCCTCCGGGTCGCCGAGCCTGGGCAGCGTACAGCCGACACGGTGCCGCGGCCCCCACCGGTGGCTCAGGGGGACGGTGCCCGTGCTGATGGCTACGAGGGTGGGAGCCCAGCTCACACCCGCTGCCCCCACCCCAACCAGGTCAGCCCACACTTGGCCGGAGCACCACGGCCACCTGCTGGGACCTCTGTGGACCCCCCTTCTCCCCGCCCTCCCTGCATGTCTGGCAGGGGGGTGGGTCCCTGGCACCCAGCACTGTTGCTGCTGCCGCTCGGCCAGGAAGCCAGAGAACAAACAGGCAGGATGCAGCCAGGGACCAAAAACCGATCTGGAGGGACACAGACCTTCAGACAGACAAGACTGCTCATGCAGGGACAAGCTCAGGGGGCCACTGGGACTTGAGAAATGTCCCAAGGCCTCCCTCCCTGCCCTGGCTACCACTGCTCCAAACCCGTGGCTGAGCAGGAAGGCAGCGCTGGCCACTAACACAGGAACGAGTCCCCCGGCCCTGCCCTGAGGTGAGTGCCCAGGGGCAGACCAGCAGCCACCATGACCTGAGCCAGGGGCGCCCAGACAGCACTGCGGAGCTCTGAGCACGGTGCCCGGAGCCGGTGCAGGCTCGCTGAATGTCAGCAGTCACTACTGGCCACAGGAGGCCCTGCACGGTGGCCCGCGGTGAAGGCTGCCTCCAGCTCCACTCTGAGGCCCCGTGACATGGGCAGGAAGGGCCGGCGCGGTCCGGCTCACGGCGCCCCATGATCTGCGGGGACTGCGCAGAGACGGCCCCCCTTCCCGCAAACAGTCCACCTCCCGGGGCAGGGGCATCGCCCTCCAGACCCCTGCAAGTTCCCAAGGGTGACGGCAGGGGCCGTGGCATCCCGTTGGGCGTCAGGGTGACAGCTCCCAGCCGTCTGCCCCTCACACCTCCAGGGAGCCGGTCCTCCATCCCCCGCACCAGCTCAACAGGGAGGAAAGAAAGGCCGGCAGAGCCTGAGGCTGGGGGTCCCTCACAAGCCCGTACAGCCCGGGTGCCAGGACCCACCTCTCTGGAGGAGGCCGCCAAGGGGACAGTCAGAGAGCCTGGCCAGTAGCTCTAGAGCCTGGCGCCTGGGGGCTGCCGTGCAGGGAGGGGGCTCAGCAGGAGGCTCCCCGGTCATAAAAGCTCACGGGCGCCCAGCGCCGTCTGCAGGCCCAAGTGGCTGCGGCCTTACAGGAGCAGGTGCTCCGTCACCCCTTCAGACGGAGCCAGGCCCTCGGGGCCGGACCAGGCCGAGCAGAGCCACAGCGGGGGCCTGGCCTTTCCCCTGGACACTTCTCCGGGCCGGGTGGTGGCTTCGCAGACACGGAGGAGGACATGGGAGGCCCCACCAGGAGGCGGACGCCGGCCAGGACCTGCGCACCAGCCCGCGAGGACGAGGTTCTCACCCACTTGTGCTGCTCAACAGGCAGGCTGAGTTTAGGACACGTTTCTTTGGAAGACGAAGAGGGTAAAGGAATTTTCATTTTGAAAAACTTTGCTGGAGCACAAGCCAACCACAATCCCGCACTCGGTCCATGGCCACGCGCGCGGAGCTCCTGGTCCCGCCCCCGAGGCCTGGGGCCACGGACACAGGGACGGGGAAGGGCCGAGCAGCCCAGCAAGATACTTGGAGGCGAAGTCCTAGGGCCACCTCGATCCCAAAGGATGGAGTCCCGCTCAGCAGCGCTGCCAGCCTCCAGGGTCCAACCGGCCACCCCCAGGCGGCACAGACCCAGCCCACCTGTCAGGGCAAAGCGCAGGGACAAGACGGGAAGCACGGGCATACCCCGCACGGCTCCTGCCACCTGGCCCGGAAGCACGCAGAGCCGGCACACTATCCGTCGGCCTCCCTGGGCGGCGTCAGGGAGCAAATGATGCTTCCAGAAAGAAAGTGAAACTTGGGGTGCCTGGGGGGCTCAGTCAGTTAAGGGTCCGACTTCGGCTCAGGTCATGACCTCACAGTTTGTGGGTTCAAGCCCTGCGTCCGGCTCTGTGCTGACAGCTCAGAGCCTGGAGCCTGCTTTGGATTCTGTGTCTCCCTCTCTCTGTCTCTCAAAAATAAACACAAAACAAAATCTTAATTAGACCACTAGCCCAATCCCTCACCGGGTTCAGCCTCGAACTAAAACTCAGCGATGGACAGAGTACAAAGCGACAGGGTGGTTCAACATGGCGTGAAGTCTGGCCGTCGTGTGATCCCGCGACAGCACCTGCCAGGGCAGCCGCGGGTCCCCGGACGCCCAGAGCTCCTTGAGCAGCCTCTCCCTGTGACGTGTCCAGGAGCAGGGCCCACCCAGGGGCAGCACCCGCCAGCCCTCACGGCTGCCCTCCTGGGTGAGGCTGGCAGCGGCAGGCGGCGGAGGCAACGCAGAGAAGGACGTGGAGTGGTTGGCCCCGGCCACGAGCCGAGACGCCCCTGTGACCTATGAGGTCAGAGTGGCCGTGCACACGCACAGATGACAGGGCTGAGGCCCCCGCCCCGGGCGTGTCTCCTGAGCTGGCCCATGCGGGCACCGGGGGACGGCCCCGCTGTCACCACACTGACACCAAGGGCACCAGGTGACGAGGGCCTCACACAGGGTGGCAAGGGGCACCTGCCTGGGGCTCTCACACCAGGGCTCAGATTTCGGCTCCCTTCACTGGCGGACCTCCAGCCCTGCTGTCACCGCACGGAGTGTGCTCCCAACCCGGCCCCACGGACAGAGACACGGGTGCCACGGCTTCCCAGCCACAAGGATGTGGGGACCAGGGACATCCTGGCCAATGGCGAGGGAGCTGGGTGACTCTGGCATGTTGGGCTGGAAGACAAGGAGGTGCCCTGGTTCCCAAGTCACTCGGGGAGGGGACACGGCACCGCGGACGGCCGGGGACCAGAGGCTGAGGGTCTCTGGACGCCTGCAGACACGCAGAGGTCACACGTAGGACATGTAAAACATGTCTACCGAAGAGGAACACAGCCTCGCACCTGGCCTCCGTGTCCCGGCGGACCAGACCAGCCCCTCCAATGTCCTCCCAGCTCCGCACGTTACAACCACGGGCCACCCCGCCAGCCACACACAGAAGTGTCACATCCATCACCGGAGCAGAAAGGCTCTTGCAGAACCCATCGCCCTCCCCCAGGGCAGCTGCTCTCCGCAGGCCGGGGCTCCGGGCAGGGACACGGGACACCCCAGCCCTGCCCCCCGGCCGTGCAGGGCCTGCCCAGCTGCACTGGCGGGGGACAGAAGGGACAGAAAACTGCCACGGGGGCAGCCTGGCTTGCTCCTACATCTACTGTAGGGGACCTCCTGCACTTCCTCGAGGGAGTCCCCAGGGGGGCACCCTGGGGCCCCCCAATCAAGCGGGCAACAAAGGGAAATTGGGGGCGCCAGAAAGGCCCAACCCCGTCATGGCCGTCGGATCCGTGTGACAAGGAAGGCTGCCGTCACGGGGGTCAACCTCCACACCCGGCCTGGGACTCCCAGGTCACACGGAGGGGGATGGGCTGGTGCTGCTCCATTTCAGGGTCCAGCAATCAAGGGGGGGCGTGCTGTGGGCTGCTGGGTGGTGGCCCCGGACTCTGGTGCCTGAGCCAGGCTGCTAGAAATGCCCGCAGCACGGGGCGCCTGGGTTGCTCAGTTGGTTAAGTGTCCGGCTTCCGCTCAGGTCATGATCTTAAGGTTCACGGGTTCGAGCCCTGCACTGGGCTCTGGGCTGACAGCTCGGAGCCTGGAGCCTGTCTTTGGATTCTGTGTCTCCCTCTCTCACTGACCCTCCCCTGCTCATGATCTGTCTCTGTCTCTCAAATGCCCGCTGCAGAGTGAATCGAGGGCTGGCGTTTCCTTGATAACCTTTTGGATTCGGCGTTACGACGTTGGGGGTGATAGAGATACTGCGGCTTTAAGCTTCCTGGGACTCCTATCTTCCAGAGACAGGTGCTCAGAGTCTGATGAATGGAACCTGCCCGGGGCCCGCTTCCCGATAATGGGGATGGAGCGTGAAAGTGGGGGAGGGTCTGGAGATGGGCCAAACCAGGAGGAGTGGGGCCCTCTGGGGCCCCAGGACCGCCCTTCCCCGTCCGCCCCGGACACTCCTACAGCACCAGAAGGAAGAGCTGAACCCCACTTCTCCTTTGGTGTTCAGGACCCTACATCCCCCACCCGCTCACAGCAGCAGTGAGATCAGGGGGACATGACCTGCTCCCCACTCCCCCCACCTGGCTAGGAAGAGGCCCCCCGTGCAGGGGTGGGGCAGTGAGACACCCGAGACTCGGGACATGCAGACTCCGGAGGGTGTGATGTCTGCTCTGCCCCCCAGCTGCTCCCTGGGGAACGGGGTACAGGTCGAGTCCTCTGGGGTAAAAACGTGCAGCGCCAGTCTGCCGGCCTCAGTGCCCACAGCCCACCATCCTTCCAGGACGTGGGCCTGAAGGTTCGTGAGCAGGCGCAGTGCGGGAGCGGTTCATTTCTCCGTTTTAGCCTCCGGGTGGGCCAGCGCCTCCAGCCCCCCACACCCACTGGCACCGCACCCCCGAAGGCGGCTGATTGCACAGACGGCCCTCCCCCTGCGGGGGCAGCCCTCCTGCTCACGGAGCGGGGCCTCCGCGCCGTCAACGCGGCCCCGCAGACGGCGGGGACAGCCGGGAAGCCTCCGCCGAGCACCCACTCGGAGCCAGGACCGCCGGGCGGGGAGGGGGAGGCCGAGGCGCAGGGGACGCCCCGCCCCCAGAGGACGCCCGCCAGGGCAGGAGGCCGGCACGTGCGGAGTGGGTGAAGGTCAAAGTGGAGACGAGCTGCCTTCGACTCGAGAGGATCTGAAACTGCCCGGAGCGGAAACTCAGACAAACCACAAAAACCCTCAAACCCAAGTGAAAGCCCGAGCCCGGAGTCTCCAGAGTGGGCAGGTGGCAGGGGACACGGACAGGCCGCCCCACCCGCGGGGGCCACACGCGCTCCACCCTGTGAGGGGCTGTGTGCCGGGCCTTGGGGGGGTGGGAGGTGGGCCCCGGGGCTGCAGGCGCCAAGGCGGGGGCTGGCCTGGAGCCAGCCGGGCAGCTGCCACCGCTTCCCAAGGGGCCTGGACTCCACCTCTGGGACCCGCCTCCCTCCTCCACGGGGGACCTAGGATTCCGGATGAAACTCAGAAGTCCACCCTGGACTGGCTGGCTCCACCCACAGGGACACAGGGCAAGACCTTATTCAGGGCCCCCAGACGAAAGAGCAGGACCAGTCACCACTGTGGAAAACACCCCAGCACGGGGCAGCGGCTGCCCACAGGTGGCGCCGCTCCCGGGCAGCCAGACGGACCGAGGGACACATGGACGTTCACTTGCAGGTGGCCATGAAGCACCTTCTGCCATGGAGGGATGAGACCAGGAGGGGGCAGGGGCCACACTGGGCATTTCCGGGCTGGCCTAGCCCAGAGCGAGGACCCCTTATTTAGGTGGGGGGGGAGCCCCAGCTTTCAAAGGGAGGATGGAGGAACCCCAGGGGAGGAGTCGGTGGGGGTCCACGGCATGTCCTGGAAAAAGAGGAGGCACTGGGGACACTCTTGGAAGGGGGAGGTCACAGGCAGGCGTCTGTCCCATCTCAGCCAGGGAAAGGGACATGGGTCCTGCTCGGATCCACCGTTCCCACCAGCAATGGGCATGGCCTTCCAACACTCGGCCTCCTGAGAGAGGTGGGGGGGCCCCCACTGCCACACCCCCGTCCCACTGTCCTTGCCGTCCCCCTGGCGTGGCGCCGGTGGGGGTCACGTGAGCTCCGTCTTCGGGGCGGGGGTGGGGCTGACGGGGCACAAGGCCATCCGGCCAGAAAGAGGCACAGGCCACTCGGATGAGGCCACTCGCCCCCACCCCAGAGTCCCTGCTGCCGCCTCTCAGAACCCTCCTCCCCACCCGGCAGACAGGGAGCTGAGTGCAGCCCCAGAACGGGACGCCGGTGCCCCAGGCGGCACACGCTGACTGGCGGCCGCCCTGGCACTGGCATCCAGGTCTCAGGAAACGGGATCCGTGAGGCCAGGGTCGGCTTCCATGACGGACAGAGCCAACTGCGGCCAGGGGAGGGGACCCAGGGGAGGGGCGCGGACCAGCAGGCTGGGCCCGTCACACCCCACTCGGACAGCGAGCGCACCCCGGTCTAGGTCACACCCGCTCTCCCACGGCAGGGGACCCGGCCCCGGCGGGCCCGGTCCCAGAGAAGGTGCGGCCTCTCCACTGGGGGTGTGGGACTGTCCCAAGGCCCTAGCCTGGCCCGCAGACCGACCAGCACTGTGGTCCCGCCCCGTCCTGAGGCCCCGCCCTGTCCTCTGGGCTCCGGACCCACAGCAGCAGGGGGCCCGGGCCCTGGCCCACCTCCTGCGTCCTCAACCTGCTGTTTGCCAAGGTCTCACGCTTCCCCCCGGCACCCCCGGCCCTCGTGGGGAGGCCAGCCTCTGGGGGGTCCTCTCTCGCCCCAACACCAGCCTCAGCACGGACCTGAGACCCCACTGCCGAGCAGGGCCCACGGCTCACCGGTTGCACCCCCTTGCCACCGCGAGGCTGTCTCCATACTTCTGACCTCCCCCTGCCACACTAGGGGTGCCTCTCAAGGGGCGTGAGGGCCCAGGGGGCTTTGGGGAGTTGTGTACACACACACACACACACACACACACACACACACACACGGCTGCTTGGACCACTGAGCTCTGGGCCAGGCACCTGGCAGGCCAGAATCTGGTGACACTGGTGATTGGTGGGGGAGCCCCAGCACAGGCACGTGCACCCCCGCAGGGCACCCCCAAGGCCAGGCCACAGGCTGAACTGAATGACACCTTCCATGATGCTGGGAAGGGGCAAGGGGCCCACGGCAAAGGGAGGTCTTCGGGGGACAGACACCCTGAGTGAGGACAGGGTGACTGGGCTCCGCACTCCTGCCTGGGGAGGGAAGGACCGTCCTCTTGGGCCGCTGGAGGCCAGGTGGCCCCGCACACGTACGGAGGTGGGGGGCCGGCCCTGTGAGCTCCCGTGACCCTGCCAACTCTCCAGGGCCAGGCTGTGGCGGGTCTGCCCGGGGAGGGGGCGGCCCCGGGCCCTGGCGTGTTCCATCCCAGCAAGGGGGGCGGAAGCACCCGGAGCCTCTCCCCTTCCGTGTGGCCTGACGGGGACCAGGCCACGTCGCAGGGGGGCACCGCTTTACCCAGCTCACCCCACGCAGGCCACACTGCTGTGCACCGCGGCCCGGCCTCCGC
The DNA here is from genome assembly GCA_004023785.1 of Mungos mungo. Classification (NCBI taxonomy): domain Eukaryota; kingdom Metazoa; phylum Chordata; class Mammalia; order Carnivora; family Herpestidae; genus Mungos; species Mungos mungo. The sequence goes on along the minus strand of PISW01009269.1, from coordinate 40,574 downwards.
TCCCCAAACACATCCCCTCAGGGACACGCGAGGGGAGGGGCAGGGACCCCGAGCGTCGGGCCCCCTCAGCATCAAGTGGAGGTTCAGACGGCCCACACACGGGGACCCTGCCCAGGCGGGGGAGGTGCCACAGCCCGAGCGGCTCTCTTCGCAGGGTCTACTCCCCGACGCTCCTTCAGCCTCTCTGACACGCCTATGGGGACAGGGGCCTTCTGTCCTCACTGGGGACGGTCACCAGGTCACCTGTGTCTCTAAGCCCAGACCCACAACCTGCCGGGACAGCGTGGGGGCAGCCAGGACGGAGCACAGAGGGGCGCGGGCCTCATCCGCGAGCCTGCAGCCAGGGGAGCTGCGCTCTCCACACCCAGCGCCTGGCACTGGGCTGGCACCGGCGAGTGCCCAGTCCTCCAGGGCTACCGCTGGAGGCGCAGGCAGTCAGCTGGGGGAGGGGGGAGCGCCCCCTTGGGGAGGCCCGTGCCTCTCTGTCCCTCACACACACACCCTGCACCCCGGCATGCCCTCTGGTCCCTGCCCCTCTACAGGAAAGCCGTCCCCTCAGCTCTTAGTCACGGACACGAAGTGGCTCCTTTCCCTTCTAGTGACACATTACGAGGGTCCAGCCACACGGAACTGGGCACGTGCTCCTGTCTGTGGGCAGCGGCCACCGTGACAGCAGCCAGCAGGTGAAGGCATTCCTGCCTCCCAGTCCTGGGGCTCCTGTTACCCGGGACCCCACCGGGGCCCCCACCGAAGCCCACCAGCCCGTCCCCATCACACTGCCACGCCGGCCACCAAGCCTGACGTGAACCACACGCAGACAGAGCGGACGAGGGACACCTGAACTAGCACCGCACTCCGGGTGACAACTTCCGAGGGGCTGGAAAAGGACTTGCAAACACCTCGTGAACTTCGGGGTCCACGGCGAGAAGGGAGGGGCCTTCCTCCAAAACGCATCTCTCAGCTGGCTCTCACTGGGGGCTGTAAAGGCCCTAGAGAGGACGCCAGCTGAGAGCAGACTCGCTTCTAGAACAACTAGGAGCTGGCGGAAGAGATCAACACTCCCCGCAGCACTGGACGGCAGACCCCAAGCCCCCGCTAGTCCACTGTAGCGGTGCCTACGGAAGCCAGACTTCAAATGCAAACCACACCGTGTGAACGATCCCCAAACAGGAGCCTTGGCCTCGAAGCGCCCCCACACTTCTCGGACGGCAGGAGCAGAGGTGCCCGGACTGGGGGTGCGAGCACCAAAGGGCCTCGCGGAAACGCCAGCCCCCACCTGGGCACCTGGACGGTGACCGGGGCTCCTGGCCCAAGCACACCGGGCGGCCCAGCGCCGCGGGAGCACCTGTCGGTCTCTTCTGCGTCCCCGGGGCACCCTGAGGTCCCAGAGGCAAGTATGCAGCGAGCAGGGTGCTGCTTTTGGTCACAGTTTGCCAACATTTCCTTGTGAAACAAAGAATGCTCCAAGTGGCCGCTGGCCTGCTGAGGCAAGGTGTCGGGGGTCTGCCTCGGGGTACCGCTGGTTACAGCCCCAGGATCAGGTATAGAGGGGGGAGAAAAGAGAGGAGGACCAGGCTACCCACCCCCCCCACGCTCCAGAGCTCGTCACCTGAACTGTCCCCAAACTCAAGCAGCCTGCAGGGGCTCCAAGCCAGCAGCCGCCAGCAGCCACTAGGGGAGGGTGGGCTTTGCGTCCGGGCAGCCCCTACTCCCGGCCCCGAGCCCGGCTTCCCGAGGATCCACAGAGGGAATGCTGCTCTCCCGAGAACAGGGCCCACCAGCGGTGGACAGAAATCCAGACGCCGTGGCTGGGCACCGAGGCGGGTCCATTAGTCTTGTACCAATCCCCTCCGCTCTGCCCGGGAGGCGGAGAGGGGCAGGGCTCCCCCAGGAAGGCTCCCCCACCTAGAACCAGGAAGTGGCCGTGCACCTCACCACTTGCCGGGCACCGGGCTCTGGCGGCTGGCAGCTCGCCAGCCTGCAGGAGGAGGGCACAGGAAGGAGCCGCTGGCTGCAGCGGCAGGCTGGGCTGGGCGGCGCGCCGGGGTGCCCCCCCTCCACTTTCACTTTCTGCCCAGAACTGCCCGTGAGTCAAAGGCGGGAGCCGAGTGTTTACAAACCCCGTCCTTTACTCGAAGCTCACGGCCAAAGCACGCGTGAGCTGTCGCCGAAGGAAATCAATTACTCCACTTCCTAAAAACAGAACAAAAATCAAAACGGTGCCGGCTGAACGTCCACCCTGAAAAAGGGCCTTAAATCCCACTTCCCTGGACGTCCCCGTGGCAGGGCTGGGACAGGATCCAGGCCTCTGAGGAGCTGCTTGGAGCCAGTTTCTGATGCCCAGGGGCTGAGGCGTGCCCCCCCAGTCCCCGGGTCACCAGAAAGGTCAGAGAGAAATGCCCCCCCGCTGCCCACGCCACCTCCTGTCCCTCCCCGCCGCCCTGTGCCCTATCTTTCCTTATCTGTAACCACCAGCACACACCAAGGCCTCAAGACAGAAAAGGGCAAACACAGAGCTTTATTTGCAAATGAGAGGCCACCTTCAGGGCTGCTGAGAAGGGCCCCTGGGAAGGAGAGGTCCTTAACTCCTGAGAGCTGACCCCCTGCACAGATTCAGACCTCCCCTTGACCCCTTTACGGCCCAAACTACTCCTCCCGCCCTCCCCCCCAAATGCCAGGCAACTTTGCGTCAACTTCAGGATCTCCCAGGGCCACTCCACGGACCCAGGAAAAGAATCCCCATTTTAAAGAAAAGAGTAAGAGAGAAAGCCAACGAAACTGCCTCCTTCGTCCTCAGTGGGGTGGGGGAGCACGAGGAGGGGCGGGAAGGATTCCTTCCCTCGTTTTCCTCCTGACGTTAGTTTGCCCACTGGTGCCCGACACCCCCGCCCCACACACCCACCCCGCTAACTTTGCAGTCAATCACCAAGTTAACAGACGGGGAGGGACGCCAGTTCTGCACGTCTGGGCAGAAAGCTTTCAGCCAAAAGGAAGGATCGAGGGGCACTGTGGGTATGGACTCAACAGAGAGAACTCATAGGAGGAACCCGCCCCAAGCCGGCCACCTAGCAGACCCCATTCTGTGTTCCGACTCTTCATCTTTCCCAAATTGTCCCTGGGCCCCCGAGGAAGAGGAGGTCGCACCAGGCCTCCACGCCAGCCCTGCCCCCATATGAGCAACCGGTGGAAAGAGAGAGAGAGAGAACTCCCCCGGGGCCCCCAGCTTTATTCACGGAGGAGCCCACTAGGGCCACGGGGACGTTCGAGGTGTGCGTGGCGGGCACTGCTCCCCGATGCGCTCGTGCCACGGTCACGCCGGTGCCCACCCCGAGTGGAAAGAGAAGCACCGCGCGCCTCCCGCTCCATGTCCACCTCGACCGGATTAAGCGCTTTTCAGGCGCATTTCAAAACGGGAACTGGGTCTCCTCCCGGCCTGGCTGCAACGACCCGACAACTCAAAGGGGCCCAAAGTCAGCGCGGGGCCCCTAACTCTGGGAGGAGGCTGTCCCCGCGCCACTCCGAGGCGGGCCCGGCCTGGTCTCGCCCCCCGCCCCGGCGGCGGCGCCGGGCCCCCAGCGGGAGCCCCGAGGGGCCCGCAGCCAGGGCGGGCGGCCGGGCGGGCGCCGGGAAAGTGGCGCCGGCGCGCACGGCGGGGCCCGGGACGCCGCCGCGCACCTTCCCCTCCGCGTCCTCCCTCGTTCCCCCCTCCGAAAGATGGCGGGCAGAGGAAAGGGGGGAAAAAAATCCCTTCCGCGAGGGAGGGCGCGGGAGGCCGGGTTGGCGCGGGGCGCGCTGGCCGTGCCAACTCCGGGCTGCGCGCCCCAGCTGCGGCGACGCCCCCAGCCCGGGGCGCGGGCGGCCGGGAGGGCGCGGGCGAGGGCGGAGGGGAGGGAGCCCGCGCCGCCGCCGCTGCCGCCGCCGCCGCGACCCCGGGCGGCCGCCGCGCTTTGTTGCATCGTGGCCGCGCACAAAGGCGGCGGCGGCGGCCCGGGCGCCCGGCTCCCGGGACGCGCCGGCGGCCCGCGCGGGACGCACAGGGCCGCGCTCCCCGGCCCGCCCGGCCCGCCGCCGCCCGCGCCGCCCGCCGCCCCGCGCGCGCAAGGAAGCAAGAGAAAGGCGTACTTGGCCTCGGCGGCTCCGGCGGCCGTCCCTCCCGGCCCGCGCGGCCGGCTCCTCTTTGGCTCGCCGGCCCCGGCAGCATAATAGACGCGCCGGAGCCGAGCAGGGCTCATGCGCTGCGCCGCGGCGCCTGGCGGGAGTCGTAGTCCGCGGCCGGGCCCGCGCTGGGGCCGCCCAGGGGAGGCCGCGGCGCGCGGACTACATGTCCCGGCCCCGCCGGCGCCGCGCCCCGCCCCGCGCGCCCCCGCCCGATGCCCGCCCCGCCGACCCGGCCGCGAGCGGGCCCGGCCCGGGGGGCGCGCGGGGCGGGGCGGGGCGGGGCGGGGACCCCCGGCGGCCGCCCCCAGCCCGGGCCCGCGCGGCCAGCCCTGCGTCCTTGCCGCCCGCCCAGCCTCGCCGGGGACTCGCGCCCACGGGCAAATTTCCTGGTGCCCGCGGGAGGCATGGAAAAGGCAGGAGCGCGACCAGCGGCGGCCCGCCCGCCGCCACTCCCGCCCGGGGACCCCGGGGCTCGGGGGGGGGGGGCGCCTCCGAACCCCAGCCGCGCACCGTTGGGGCGGCGCGCACCTGCCCAGCCCCGTGTTTGTAAACAAACCGCGCGCCTAATTAGCCCGGCGGGGGCGCGCGGGGGGGCGGGGGCGGGGCGTCGGCGCGCGCGCGCAAAGGCGGCCCCGCCCGGGGAGGAGCCGCGCTCGGCCGCGCCCCCTCCGTCTAGCCCCCTCCCCTCCCCGCTCCACCTGGCCCACCGCCCCGCTCGCGTCCCCCTGCGCTGGGGATCGAGAGCCCAATTCCGCCGGCGTGGGAGAAGGCTCCGGACCGCCGGGGCTGGGAGTGTTCACAGCCCTGCCCGAAGCTCTGGTCCGCCAGCCTCAGTTTCCCCGTCTGCACCGGGAAGAGCAGGAATGAGCCAAAGGTCCCCATCCTGAGATTCCAGGAGTGGGCCGCAAAGGTCAAAATAGGGACTCTTGGCTCTTCTGTATTTTGAAAACCTCAGCTCGTGGACACGTTCCGGGTCTGGTTTTGGGTGGCCATTCCTCAGGAGTATACACAAGTCCACTTTTATCCAGCTGTGCTGCAAGGTGGACGCAGGTCATGTATGTCACACCCCATCACACCGGGTAAGAACAGGTTTTCCTCTGCTGGCCGAATCTGCCTACTGCAAGGTCCTGCCTTGTGTAGGTGGACGCGTCCCAAGCCCCTGGGGTCACTGAGTTCACTTCAGGGCGCAGAGGAGCTCCGCCTCCGGAAATGCACACACCTTAATAGTATTAGAGTGAGTGCGGGCTTCCCTGAGCCATTCTGTCATTCTGTCCTCCCTGAATGTCCCACGTGCCCTACAGGTGAGGAAACAGAGGCTCTGAGAGGTGGGGTGACTTGCCCCGGGTCACAGAGCTAACATGTGGGAGAGCTGAGATGTCAGAGCCCCGGGGGCCTGGGACACACAGCTTGCAGGAGAGGCCAGTACCTTCCCTGACCCTCCGCGCTGCCCCTTCCCTGGGAGCCCAGGACCCCTGACGCACCCGGGCAAGGCTCCAGAGTAAGGTGCCGGTGGGGTAGTTTCCAAAGTGGGTGAAGGTCAAAGAGTGGATAGTGAGAATCTGCAGGTCGACACCTTAGGGCCGTGGTCCCGATCGCACGCCTCCGGGTTTACGGACTCCTGTATTAGTCACCTCCAGGGCTACGTTCCTTTCCTGTCGTCTGGGTCTCCCGTCTGGGACATCCCCGGTGACCCCACCTTACTCCTCCTCGGGCCACCCCGAAGGGCCTCTCCACCTGGTCTTGGCCTTGCAGAGCCTGGTTGGAGTCCGCAGAGGCTGTCAAGGCTGCTGACCGAATGCCTGGGACCCTGAGGCCTCTCCTTGGGCAGCCCGTTGGTCCAAAGAGTACCCGCACCAGGAATATAGCAGGAACCTGGGCCCTCCCTGGGGACCTGGCTTTGCCCACTGGTGCTGCCCCGGTGGCTCGCTGGGGTAACCTTTGTGGAGGCTGGAAATCCCTAGGAGCAGGATCTGTAAGAGGAATGGGACAGAGACTGGCATTTGGGCCTCCCAGCCCCTGGCTAACTAGCTGTCAGGCCTGGTGCAGGGGTGCAGTGGCCTCTCCCTGGGGCCTCTTGAGAGGCAGGGCTGCCGGGAAGAAACGCAGGGTGGCCCCAGTGACCGTCCCCCAATCAGCCCAGGCTCTTGGAGTCTCAGCACCACTGAGGTTGGGTCTCTGGGGACTGCTGAGTGCCCAGAATGGAGTCACTTAATCTCTCCAACCGTGGTTTCCTCATCTGTCAAAGGAGTACAGAAATAGAGCCTGAGCTCCCTGCTGCGGAGGGAAAGGGCGTGTGCAAAAGTGGCTCCCCTCTCCGCCTGCATCTCTTACTTACAGGGTCCGTTTACCGGCTGTCCCCGCTCCAGTGTGGCAGCTCTGTGACAGCAGAGCTCTATCCCCGGGGGGTCTGGCATGAATGAATGACTGTCCTCCCCTGCTTCTGTCCCCCCCCCCCCCAGCCTGCATCTGCAAACCTCGGGACAGCCAGGCCTCCTCCAGCCGAGGCGGCTGCCCCGTTCACCCCCACACCACACCCTGCGGGGGAGCCTGAAAGCCAGGGCCTTAAAGCCTTAAAGCTCCGCCTCTGCATAAACCCAAATTCAGGCCAGGATGGGGCCCAGGGCCTCAGCTGGCTCCTCCTCTTTCCAGGCAGTCTTTGCCCCCCAGGCCCCGGGAGGCACAGAGCAGTTTATGTGACTGCATTAGCGTTCATACATGAGTCTCCTAAGACTTCAGTTGTTGTAGGGCTCCTGGGTGGCACGGTCCGGTTAAGTATTCGACTCTCGATTTCAGCTCAGGTCACAATCTCACGGTTCGTGGGTTTGAGCCCTGTGTCAGGCTCTGCACTGATGGCCAGTTCCTGCTTGGGATGCTCTCTCTCCCTCTCTTTCTGCCCCTCCCCTGCTGGTGTGGGCTGGCCTGCTTGCTCTCATAAATAAATGAATGAGTGAATGAATGAATAAAAGTTTAGTTACTGTGAGGCCCCCCAGCTTCCCAGGAAGAGACTCGTCAGCCCTCAGGACAACGTAAGGGGAAAAAAAGAGGGGCGCCTGGGTGGTTGAGCATTGGACCCTTGACTTCAGCGTGGGTCGTGGTCTCTCGGTTCATGAATTCAAGCCCCTTGTCGGGGTCTGACTCACAGCACGGAGCCTGCTTGGGATTCTCTCTCTCTCTCTCTCTCTCTCTCTCTCTCTCTGCTCCTCCCCACCTCAAAAATAAATACCCTTTTTTTTAATGAGTTTCTGAGCCCCACATGGGGTACCTAGGAGGCTCAGTCAGTTAAGTGTCTGATTTTGGCTCAGGTCATGATCTCACGGTTCGCAGGTTCAAACTCTGCATCCGGCTCTGTGCTGACAGCTCCGAGCCTGGAGCCTGCTTCCAATTCTGGGTCTCCCTCTCTCTCTGCCATTCCCCAGCTCACGCTCTGTCTCTCAACAAATAAATGTTAAAAAAAAAATTTTTTTTTTAAGAAAATTTTGTCTGTCTCTACAAAGGCTGGGTTGCAGAGAGCTGCGGAGGGTGACGGGCAGGGGTTTCTAAGTGTGCAGTCATTTGACGGCCACTTACTGGGTGCCAGACACGGTGTTCCATTCCACTGAAGCCCCAAACAGTTCTACGAAGTAGGGGTTACTGTGCCCACTTTGCGAAGCGAATGGAGGCACAGCGAGGTTAGACTACGCCGCCGAGCCGTGGTTTGAACCCAGGTGAGGGTCCCCATCTCACCTGCAAGATCTCCTCTAGGAGCCTGCTGCGTTTTGGTCGGGGAGCCGGGGTGCATGTTTGTGCCCATGTTCATTCACTGGTGGTTTTCTTAGAAAAGCCTCGGGGATGGAGTTTGGAGGTGAGCCTTCTCACTTCCCAGGTTTCCCTGCCACCGCTCCCCCCCACCAGTGGAAGACCATTTGCATTAAAGTAATAGTACTGTCCTTAAAAGCACCCAGCACACAGGATGTGGGTGTGACAGGGCTGGGGGGAACAGGCAGGGTGGGAAGACAGGCGGTGTGCCCCAGAGTCTCAGTCTGCTCATCTGTAAGATGGGTACTATAGACCTGCCTCTCTCTCTCTCTCTCTCTCTCTCTTTTTTTTAAATGTTTATTTATTTTTGAGAGACAGAGCTTGAGGCGGGGAGGGACAGAGAAGGAGGGAGACCCAGAATCCAAAGCAGGCTCCAGGCTCTGGGCTGTCAGCACAGAGCCCGACATGGGGCTCGAACCCATGAACCGTGAGATCATGACCTGAGCTGAGGTCGGATGCTCTACCAACTGAGCCACCCAGGCGCCCCCTAGACCTGCCTCTCAAGATCGCTGTGAGGACAAATGGGGGGGATGTCCGCATCAGCTCCTCCCTCAGCGGCAGAGGTCCTGGCCTGGGGCCTGGCACACCAAGTCCCGCCTCCTCGCGGGCCGACACAGCAGGGGACAAGACAGAGCGCCAGCTGCCACGAGCCGCCACGCTCCGCGGACGCACAGACCATCACAGATAAGTAAGACGCAGGGTGCCCCACGGTGCTCCGTGCTATGGAGCAGGATGGAGCCGGCACGAAGCCAGGGAGCCGGGCTGGCGTGGCCCAGGCAGCTCCGCGTGGGCACCGGGGTTGTGAGGGCCCAGCCGTTGCTTTCTTCCACATCAAGCAGGCAGTGCTGTGAATGGACACCTGAGTTCTGTTTGCAGAAACAATCACGGTTATAATACGACAGAGACGGGGCTGGCCGGGGACGTGCTCCAGCCTCTGGCCTCCTGGGACCCTCCCTCAAAGGGGAGGTGGCCCTGGCACTAGCGGGCGGTGGTGCCAGCCCCTCTCTGCCGCCACGGGAAAATTATCCGTGCTGACGTCCTGTGACGTCATGGTCCCGCCTACATTCCCTCCTCACACCCCCTGCCTCGGAGAAGGAACCCCAAGACTACAAGATAAGTGTGTTCAGAATGATTGAAAATGTAAAATAAGTAATAAAAAAAAGCCTAACAAAAATATTGAAATTTTGAAAAAAAAAACTTAGAAGTTCTAGAAATCAAAAGTACGGGCTACATGGAAATTTAAAACTCAGAGGAAGGGGTTCACAGTGGCTTAGACAATGTCGAAGAGAGAATTAGTTCCCAAAAGAGAGATCCGAGGAAATCAACCAGAATGGAGCTTAGAGGAGCAAAGAGGTGGAAAATATAAAACTTGGAAAATTCATTTAAGAGACAGGAAAGGGGGTGACCTACCCCTTCTAACAGGAACTCCAGATAGAATTAAGAATTAAAGGGGAGGGGCCCCTGGAGGGCTCAGTGGGTTGGGCGTCCGGCTTCGGCTCAGGTCATGATCTTGTGGTTCGTGGGGTCAAGCTCTGCATGAGGCCCTGTGCTGACAGCTCGGAGCCTGGAGCCTGCTTCGGATTCTGTGTCCTGCTCCGGATTCTGTGTCTCCCTCTCTCTGCCCCTCCTCCACTCATGCTGTCTCTATTTCTCAAGAATAAATAAGCATTTAAAAATTTTTAAGAGAAGAGTTAAAGGGGAGAAGAAGTATTTGTACAGATAATAGGTGAGACTTGAACAAAATAGGTGGAGGAAATGTATCCTCCAAGCACAAGTCCCAAGTAGGATCAGCAAGCATCCACGCGCCCCCAAATGTATCAGAGAGGAACCAAAGACATCAGGGAAAAGCGATCTGCCCGGCAATCAGGTGAGAGGAAGTCAGCACAGACGGCCGAGCAGAGAGCGCCCAGGGCCCCAACGCCGCAGAAACAGCAGCTGGTCTGGCAAACACGGTCCGAGTAAACTTCATCTGAACTCTGGAAACCAGTCAAAGGTTCACATAAACTGGGAAGACAATCAAGGAAGAGGCAGTGTAATCTCAGCCTTGCATGAAATTTCTATTGAATAACTAGCTGGCCACTAAGATGATCAGACAGACACTATACTGGCCACACACGGCACGGAATACGGGACTTACAAAGTTCGTTTGGAAAAATCAGGCACCAACAGCAGCCGTCAGCCACAGACCCCAGGGAGGGGGGAGAATCCGATTCCCAGAGCTGCCACCTGATAATACGCAGAGTGTCCGGTTTCCAACAAGAACAAAGGAAAATCGTGAGGCACGCAAACAAACAAGAACGTGTGGCCCGCAGGCGGGGAGGGAAATCAGTGGAAACTGTCCGTCGGGAGCCGGAGCGCCGGGCTTGCTGGGTAAAGACTTCAGATCAACTCTGTCGGCGTGCTCAGGGACTAGGGAAACCGGACACAGAGAGTTAGGGGAGCCGTAAGCACAACATCTCACCAAATAGAGACCAGCAGTAAAGGAATAACAAAAGGGAACCAAGTAGAAATTCTGGATTCGAAAAGAGCAATGACGGAAACAAAAACTTCACTGGAGGGGCCCCTAGCCAAGTTGAGCAAGCAGGAGAAACAGTCAAAGAACTTAATGATAAGTTACTGAGATTATCCAAACTGAGGAAGAGAAAGAAAAATGAGCAGAGCCTAGAGGCCGGCAGAACGCTACCATGCATACTGACGTAGGTACAAAGGGGATTGCAGAAGCATTGGGGAAGAAAGAAGATTTGATGAAAGAGAGGCCAAAAGCTCCCCAAATTTGATAGCAGACAAAAGTCCGCACAGCCAAGACGCTCGGAACGTTTGTCCAAGGTGGGATGAGCTCCAAGATATCTGTACAGTGTCGTCAAAATGTTGGAAGACAGAGCATCCTGGGAGCAGAACGAGAGAAGTCGCCGCCTTCTTGCGTGTTAGATGTTTGCCGCTGTGCTCACCAGGATCCGGAGCGTGTCTGTTACCCGGAGCCGTGAAGCGGGGTGCCTGGGCGGCTCAGTTGGTAAAGCATTCAATTCTTGGTTTCCGCTCAGGTCATGATCTCACAGTTCGGGGGTTTGAGCCCCGTGTGGGGCTCTGTGCTGACAGTGCACAGCCTGCTTGGGACATGCTCTCTCTCCTTCTCCCTCCCCTGCTCACACTTTCTCTCAAAATGAATGGATAAACTTAAACAAAGAAGCAGGATTGCAGCGTGGCGAGATACGCAAAGTGCTAAAAGAAGAAAATCCTGTCAACCAAGAATTCCATTTCCGGCAAAACTCTCTTGCAAAGAAGGAGACATCAAGACCTTTGCAGATTAACAAAACTGAGAATTTGTTGCCAGGAAACCTGCCCATTGATAAAAGAATGGACAGGAGAGAGTAACTCGAATCCACATGAAGAAATAAAGAGCAGTAAATACAAAAGTCAGATTAATATATTTTTGGTTAGTAGCACCTCTTTTTCCACCCATATGACTTAAAAGACAGCTAACTACACAGGGGCGCCTGGGTGACTCAGTCAGGTAAGCATCTGATTTCAACTCAGGTCATGATCTCACAGTTCTTGAGTTTGAGTCCCACGTCTGTGCTGACAGCTTGGAGCCTGGAGCTGCTTCAGATTCTGTGTCTCCATCTCTCTCAGCCCCTCCCCCACTTCCTCTCTCTCAAAAATAAATAAACGTTAAAAAGAAAAAAGAAGGGGCACCTGCGTGGCTCAGTCGGTTATGCTCAGACTTTGGCTCAGGTCAGAACTCACGTTTGTGGGTTCGAGCCCCGCATCAGGCTCTGTGCTGACAGCTAGCTCAGAGTCTGGAGCCTGCTTCCAGTTCTGTGTCTCCTTCTCTCTCTGCCCCTCCCCCTCTCATGCTCTGTCTCTCTCTGTATCAAAAATAAATAAAACATTTAAAAAAAATAAAAAGAAAAAGAAAAAGAAAAAAGAAGACAACTACACAAAACAATAGTTATAAATCTATGTCAGTGGACAACATGAAGATGTAATTTGTAACATAACATGAGGGAGGATAGCCTGATACAGAAGCAGCACCTTTGTGAGTGAAACCAATACAAAATAGTTTGTTATAAATTAATATGTTACCTGTAATCTGCAGGGAAACCAATAAGAAAATAACTAAAGGGTATTTAGAAAAAGAAAAGAAAATGGTACAGTAGCAAATATGTAACACAAAAGAAGACAGTGATGGAAGAATATCAAACCTGAACACCAAAACCACAGAAAGGCTTCTGTATAGGTAGTTACATGAAATGTAAATGGATTAAATTATCTAATTAAAAGACAGTGATTGACAGGATGGCTAAAGGGGGGGGTGTGTGGATCAGGGGGTACCCATATCCAACCATATGCTGTCAACAAGAGACTAGAACCAAAGAAACAAACAAGTTAAAAGTAAAATAATAGAAAAACATATTCCACTTAAACAGTGACCAGGCCTGGGTGGCTCAATCAGTTAAGCGTCTGACTTCAGCTCAGCTCATGATCTCATGATTTGTGCTGACAGCTCAGAGCCTGGAGCCTGCTTCTGATTCTGTCTCTCTCTCTCTCTCTCTCTCTCTGCCCCTCCCCCGCTCATGCTTTGTCTCTGTCTCTCAAAAATAAATAAACGTTAAAAAATTTTTAAAAACATTTTTTATTTCTAAACACATATTTAAAAGATTGAAACAATACAAGGTATCTCCTCTGACCACAGCCAAATGAAGTGAGAAATCAGTAAAAGAAACAAAATTTGAGAATTCGTAAGTATGTGGAAATCAGACAACACACACTGAAACAAACAATGGGTCAAAAAAGAAGTCACGAGGGAAATTAGAAAATACTAAACAGGGGCTCCTGGGGGGCATGGGCAGTTGAGCGTCCAACTTCGTCTCAGGTCATGATCTCATGGTTTGTGGGTTCAAGCCCCACGCCTGGCTCTGTGCTGACAGCTCGGAACCTGGAGCTGCTTCAGATTCTGTGTCTCCCGCTCTCTCTGCTCCTCGCCCATTCACACTCAGTCTCAAAAAATAAAGTAAAATGTTAAAAAAAAATTTTTTTAAAGAAGGAAATACTAAATAATTGAAAAAATCCAAACCTACCAAGACGTATGGGGTTTGGCAGAAGCAGCAACCAGAGAGAAATTCATAGCTATACGTGACTATATTAAAAAAGAGAAAACACCTCAGATTAATCACCTGGACTCCCACCAAAAGCAACTAGAAAAGGAGCAAACTAAACTCAAAGCTAGCAGACAGAAGCAATGCAGATTAGAGAGGAGACGGGTAAAATAAATAATAGAAAAGCAAGGGAGAGGACCAACTAAATGAAAAGCTTTTTTAAAAATCAGCAGGGACACCTGGGTGGCTCAGTCAGTGAAGTGTCCAGTCTTGATCTCAGCTCAGGTCTTGATCTAAGGGTCGTGGGATCAAGCCCTGCATTGGGCTTCACGCATGGATGTAGAGTCTGCTTTTTAAAAAATCAACAAAACAGGGCGCATGGATGGCTCAGTCAGTTAAGTATCCGACTTCAGCTCAGGTCATGATCTCACAGTTCGTGAGTCTGAGCCCCGCATAGGCTCTGTGCTGACATCTCAGAGCCTGGAGCCTGCTTCCGGTTCTGTGTCTCCCTCTCTCTCTCTGCCCCTCCTCTGCTCACACTCTGTCTCTCTCTCTCTCTCTCTCTCTCAAAAATAAACATTAAAATTAGAGAAAAAACTACAGACCAATATCCCCTGTGGAAACAGGCACAAAAATCCTCAACAAAATGCCAGCAAGCAGTATATTAAAAGGATTACACAACAAATGAGACTTATTGCAGGAATGAAAGAGTAGTTCAACACATGAAGATCGATCAATGCAATACGCCACGTTATAAGAACTAGGGGAAAAAGACGACCGTGTTATGGGGTGGATTCTGTCCCCCTCCCAATTCTTATACGAAAGCCATAACCCTCGTTGACCTAGGAATGTGTCTGTAATTGAAGATAGGGTCTCTCAAGAGGCATTTATGTTAAAACGAGGTCATTAGGGCGGGCCCCACTCAAAGATGACAGGTGCCGTCCTCAGAAGAAAAAATGTGGACACCAACGTGCACAGGCAAGAATCATCTTTTCTGCCCCTGGTGCTGGGATAGCTGGATATCCACGTGCTAGGGAATCAAATCGAACCCCTTCCTCACACCCTACACAGAGATGAACTCCACATGGGTCCGAGATCTAAAGGTAAAAGCTAAAACCATAAAACTGAGCAGAAACCATAGGACTATATCTACAGGACCTTGGACTTGGCCACAAATTCTTAGATACTATGCCAGAACATGAGCAACCAAGGAAAAAACAGATCCATTTGACTTCATCAAAAGTAAAACCTTCCGTGCATCCAAGGACATGGAAGAGTGTGACGAGACACCCCCAAAGAATGGGAGAAAATATTTGCAAATCATGTATTTGATGAGTCTAGTATCTAAAATATATGAAGAACTCTTACGATATGACAGCCAAAAGACCAGCAACTCAACTTAAAAACAGGCAAAAGGCTGGAACAGATCTTAATTCTTAAGACCTTAAGAAGGCTTCGTGGATCTTCGTATCTCCAAAGAGGATCTAGAAATGATCACCTAGCACAGGAAAAGATCCTCAGCGCCATTAGTCATCAGGAATGTCAAAGTCAAAGTCGCAGTGAGAACCCCGCTTCGGACCCGGGAGGGTGGCTATTAGAAAACAAAACAAGAGCTCGTTTCGGCAGCACAGATACTAAAAAATTGGACGGATACAGAGAGGATTAGTATGGCCCCTGCCCAAGGATGACACGCAGATTCCGGAAGCTTCCAGAATTTTCTGACGGGGGAGGGGGCTGATGGGCATGGAGGAGGGCACTTGTCGGGATGAGCACTGGGTGTTACATGGAAGCCAACTTGACAATAAACTATAAAAGAAAAAAACCCAAAACCCAAACAAACAACAAAAAAGGAAGGTAAGCAGCGCTGGGAAGGGCCTGGACACACCGGAGCCCTTGTACTTGGCAGTGGGGGGATGTGAGGTGGCGCGGCCGCTTCCTGGGAGGTAAGCGCAGAACTGGCCTCCCCTCCGCCTTCCACTCGCAGGTGTTGACCCGGGAGGCAGCGAGCAGCGGCTCGCAGGGTTCTCCCTGACGTTTATAGACGCAGTGTTCGTAAGAGCCGGAAGGGGGAAAGGACCCCAATGTCCGCCAAGCGAGGAATGATTAATAAAATGTGGGATGTCCGCGCGTGGGAGACGATTCGGCCATAAAAGGGAAGGCGCACGGACACCCGTGACGCCTGGACGGATTCCGAAGACGCCGCGCTGAGTGACAGAGGCCAGCAAGGAGCCGGCAAGGACCGCGCGCTGTCGGATTTCCGTGACAACGAATACCCGTAGTCCGTCCGCAAACCGTAGAGACAGGAAGCAGACGGCCAGGGGCTGGCGAGAGGGGGCGTGGGGAGGGGCTGCTCAATGGGGACGGGGTTTTGGGGTGAGGAGCAGCCTTGGACCCGGGTAGCAGCCCCACGTTACCTTTGCCCTCCATCTGGAGGAGAGGACCAGCCCCCCCGACCGGCGCGGGCCCCTCCCTCTGGGGTCCCTGCGCTCAGCGGGACGGAGGCCACGGTCACCTTCAGGGCAATCTGCCTTTAGAATTGGAAGGGCACCCACAGAGATGACGGCAGTAGGATGGCTACCTTACAAGGTGGTCCCTGGGTGGCACGCTGACCCCGGGGCACAGCGGGGCCCCAGGGAGGGGAGGGGGGCGGGCGAGGAGGGTCTTCACCTCTGTGGCCTTCTTTCCAAAACCCATAATCCCAGTCTCCTCGTGAGAAAGCCCCCAACGAGCCCAGGCTGGGGGACACTCTGCAAGATCCCCTCTCCCGCGCTTCTCCGGGCTGTGCCAGCCCTCGGACCAGGGACAGCCCCCGCCCCCGGCGAGGAGCAGCTGCCTTTGTCTGTCAGGGTCGACGCCTGTGTGTCTGTTCCAGCAGCTTCCTTACTTTCTGGTGCCACAACATGCTCAAAGGCTGTCACTCCCACTCTCCAGCTGATTAACTTAATCTCTTTGTAAGTCATTATTAAGCACCTCCTGTATACCCACTGCCATAAGGGCACCAGGAATAAAGTCAGTGTTCATAAAACGTTTCTGCGTCCTTCTGTCCAGCACAGAGCAGTTTGTCAAGCCCCTGCTCGTCTCCGGGGGGTGGGGGAGGAGGGCCCGGCCTCACAGAACATGCCCTCCAGAGAGGCAAAGGGACCTAAAGCCATAATTACACCAGCAGCTGCGTAGTTGGAACAAAGGTGAGGTCTCTGCAGAAGGAAGTCAAGATAGTTTAGAGCTCTTGAGGCTGATGGGGGCAGGGAACCTTGGCTCTACAAGGAACCTTCGGAGCGAGCCACCACAGCCCTCTTCTTGGGGACCATGCGGCATGTGACGACGTGCAGAGATCCTCTCCCCAATGCTGCCTCCTGCTGTAGGGGTGGGGTTCCAGGACAGGGGAGAGGACTCCAATACGGGTGTGTCCGAATGGGGTAGAATGGTGATGCTGGTGGAGGGGCGTCACCACGGCGACCAGATTCCAGCAGCGCCTGGCAGACCCGCCCCGGTCTCCAGTGCCTGACTGGGCACCCAGGGCTGGCACCCAGGGCTGCCAGCAGCCTGGCGATCCGGGCTGCAGCGAGCAGCCAGGCCTTGCGCCCCGATGTCAACACACGTGGCGAATCCGGGATTAGCACAGGATGAGATGCCTGCTCCCCCGAAATGACACGCAGCCCTCAGAGCCTCAGGCATCAGGGGAAACGCCGCTCCCCACCTTCACCAAACTGCGACTAACGGAGGAAATGGAGAAGAGGGGGAGTGGATGCACTCTTTCATTAATCGGTGGGGAGACCGAGTCAGCGCAGGGCTGCCGGCGGGCCGCAGGACTCCCAGGAACCTAGCTCCGGGCTCGAGCGGCATGAACCTACCTCACAAATGCTCAGACTGGGCTCGCTGCAGTCAGGTGGGCTTGGGCTCTCTCGAAGCTGACCTGAGCTGCAGCCGGAGCTGAGTGTCCCTCGTGCCCCGGGGTCATTTCCTCCGGCTTTGCTCTCTTCCCTGTGGTCTGGATGCCCACCACTGGTATTTGTTGCTACTTATAGAATCTTCAGGACTGAGGGGCTGAGTGAGGGGTGGGGCACCCAGGGTGGGGGAGGGTGATTTCAGATGCTCCGATGGTCCTGGGGACAAAGATCATGGCATGCCCTCAGCACCTGGCACAGGGTTCGGCGCAGAGCAAGCACTTGATCAATACTTGTTAGATACATGAACACAGGTTTCTATCTCAGGGAGAAGATTTTGAAATGTGCTCAACTGACGTTCCCTCTGGCAGGAAAACCCCTGATCGTCAGCAGGACACTTTGGCTTGGTCATCTCCTTCTGCTGGGGAATTCCTTCTCATGACATCGGGGGTCCATGACCCAGGGGGCT
>PISW01009269.1:0-23072 GCA_004023785.1 Mungos mungo | reverse complement strand
CTGGGAACTATGGAGGCCACAAGGAAGTGGAGTAACATTTACAATGTGCTGGAAGGAAAAGCTTTCAATCTGGCAAAGATATCCATCACGAAGGATAGAGACCTTCTCAGATGCAGGAACGGAAGCCATTCTGAGCGGCAGAGCTGCTTAGGGGAAGTTCTCAGGCAGGAGGGACATCTGGAATGTCAGGAATGTCGGAAGAGCCGCAGACATTGTAAACATCTAGGTAAACATCCTTTCAAATTTTTAAGAGATGTGTGTGATGGCTGAAAGAAGACACTGCACTGTCTGGTGGGTAGTCAGTGTACGTGGGTCTGACTCAGGGGACAACTGTGACATAAAGAGAAGGAGGCAAAGGGAAGGGATCAGTGGGCTGGGGAGGCTCCTAGGACCTCCTGGAGGTGCTAAATATTGACATTCTGTAAACTGTGAAATACACCTATTTTAGCCCCTAAACGATCTGCTGAAAAACTATACACACAGGGGCACCTGAGTGGCTCAGTTTCCAACTCTTGATTTCAGTTTGGGCCGTGATCCCAGGGTTGTGGGATGGAGCCCCACATCAGGCTCTGTGCTGAGCATGGAGCCTGCTTGAGGTTCTCTCTCTCTCTCTCTCCCTCTCTCTCTCTCTCTCTCTCTCTCTCTCTCTCTCTCTCCCCCTCTCTCTCTCTCTGCCCCTCTGCCCTTCCCCCACTCAAGCATGCTTTCTCTCTCTCTCCCTCAAAACAAAACAAAAAACTATACAAAAAACACACAGTCAAATAACCCAACTGATAACACGAGACGTATTCAAATAACCTTTTAAGGCGTGAAAAGATAGAGATTAAAAAAAGAAAACAAATAGAAAATAAATCATAAAACAGTAGACCAAAATCCAGACATGCCAATAATTGTATTACATGTAAACAGCTTCCTTAGAGTGGGTAATAATATATTTTACACTTACAAGTGTGTTAAGGGGGTAGTAACCACGTTAAGTGTTCTTTACATCACAAAATAAAACATAAAGAGCCTCAACTCACCAAAAAAAAAAAAAAGAAACTGTCAAAATGGATAAAAATCCGCGTCCCAACAATAGGTTGTCTACCGCAAGCTTTAATTATGATAGAGGTGGGCTAAAAATCAAAGGATAGGAACTGATACTCAAATACCAGTCACGGAGGCTGGCGTGGCCGGGTTAATATCAAAGTGAGGTCCAGAGCGAAGAAAATTACCAGGGATAAAGAGGGACGCTACATAAAGATTAAAGTGTCAATTCACCAAGAGTCTGTAACAGTCTAGATGCCTGTGTACCTAACACCGGTCTTTCAGAGTGCAGGATCGGAAGTGGTTGAGCCAAAGGGGGGCCTGAGTGGCTTAGCTGGTTGGGCTTCTGGTTTCGGCTCAGGTCATGATCTCACGGTTCGTGGATTCGAGCCCCGCATCGGGCTCTGTGCTGACAGCTCAGAGCCTGGGGCCTGCATCGGATTCTGTGTCTCCCTCTCTTTCTGCCCCTCCCCTGCTCACACTCTGTCTCTCAAAAATGAATTAAAAAAACCCTTTTTGGGGCTCCTGGGTGGCTCAGTCGGTTAAGCTTCCGACTTCAGCTCAGGTCATGATCTCACATTCGTGGGTTCGAGCCCCACGTCAGGCTCTGTGCTGACAGCCAGCTCAGAGCCTGGAACTGCTTCCAGTTCTGTGTCTCCTTCTCTCTCTGCCCCTCCCCCTCTCATGCTCTGTCTCTCTCTGTATCAAAAATAAATAAAAAAACATTAAAAAAATTTTTTTTAAATAAAAATAAAAAATTTAAAAAACCCCTTTTTTTAAGTGGTTGAGCCTTAAACCAATGCCTCACCCCTACTGCAAACACTTACTCAACCTGGATCAAAGATCCGACTGTGGAAGATGTAAAACCATGCCCCTTTTGGAAGAAAAAGAGGAGACTTCAGCAAAGCATAAGAAGCTTTGCTTTTGTGAAAGACCCATCCAGGCAAATAAAGACGAGACCCAGAATGGCTGAAAACATTCACAAATTACAGGTCCGACTGCGGGGGACCAGCGCACGCACCCCAGTCGAAAGGTCCCGAGTAGGGAGTTGGTGTCGGCGAAAATATCTCTAGAAAAGAAGACGGACAAGACGGACAAGACGGACAAGACAAACAATGTGGATGGTGGTTGGTAAAAACCACGTTTATTAAGATAGCCAGGGTCTTATATACCCTGGGTGATGACATCATTTCTTTAAGGATTACATAGTTCAAGGTCCCAGAAGTAAAGACATGCTCCGGGGAGGGGAAAGTTATTCTTATCAGTAAGTAACAGGTTTAAGTCATTGCAGAAAGAAGAATCCCCTAACAATAGTCTGGTTTTAAACATATGATGAGCCTGAAGAATTCTATGAGGAGATATACATTCCTTAAGGCCCTTCATTAGTTATTCAAGGGTGGGATGCTTATCCTTAAGCAAATCTTCTGGGAGAGGATTATGTTCACTCCCTACAGCAGACAAAGAGCCAGAAAATAAAGTAAGGGAAGGTCACTGACTGACCCAAGTTGATTCAAAGCCTAAAAGTATACGCCTTTTTGCAAAGCAATGAGAAAATCATAGGATGAACAGAAGCCACATGTGCGGCCCAAGAGGCCGAATATTGTTTGAGGGTTATTATCGCCTACTGGGCCCCAACATCTGACAGAGGATGGTGTCCATCCTCCGGAAATAACTCTCACGACTCAATAGTGGGAAGACCAACAGCCCACGCAAACAAGCAAAATGTTTAAACAGACACTTCACTGAAGAAGGTACAGAGAAAGGCACAGCATTAGCCGCAGGGAAATGCAAGTCAAAGCCACAGTGAGGTGCCCACAAGGATTGGAAGCAGGGACTCAAACAGACACTTGCACCCCCAAGTTCACAGCAGCCTCACTCAGGAGAGCCAGGCGACGCCTCGCTGTCCGTCAAGAGCTACATTACAAAATGCGGCGGCCCCTCGATAGAGCATCATCCCCCCATGAGGCGGAGCGGAGCCCTGACGCCTGCTGGAGCAGGACGGACCTGGAAGACGTCACGCGAACCGGCCAGACCCCCGGGGCAGATGCCCCGCGGCTCCCTTTACGTGAAATGCCTAGAATGGGCACATTCATCGCGATGGGAAGGAGGAGAGAGGTTATCAGGAGCAGAGGCGTGGGGGAGGGGGGATAGGAAGTTTGTGCTTAGTGGGGTAGAGTTTAAGATGCTGAAAAAGTTCTGGAAACGGACATGGGGATGGCTGCACGCCCACATGCTGACTATTCGATGCCACTAAATCATATGCTTAAAAAATGGCTAAAAGGGTCAATTTTATGGCATGCGTATTTGTCTACAATAAAAGACTGTGGGGCAAACCGGCAAGAGGCCACTCCTGGGTCCTGGCGGGTCCTGGCGGGTCCTGGCAGGGCCTGGCGGGTCCTGGCGGGTCCTGGCGGGTCCTGGCAGGGCCTGGCGGGTCCTGGCAGGTCCTGGCGGGTTCTGGCGGGTCCTGGCAGGGCCTGGCGGGTCCTGGCGGGTCCTGGCGGGTCCTGGCAGGTCCTGGCGGGTTCTGGCAAGGCTCAGAGCCGCCGGGGCTGTGTCGAGGGTGGCGGGACACCAAACGGGCGCCGCTACTCACTCGGCAAGATGGTGTTGCCGGAAGATCCAGCAAAATCCAACTCCTACGTGCAGACTGGAGGGAACCGGAAGTGTGTGTTCACACGGAGGCTTGGAGACCAGGTGTCTGGCGGCTCCGCTCACTGTCGCTTCAGGCTGGAAACAGCCCCAAGGGCCTAGAGCGAGCGCACTGGGAAAGGCGGCCGCTCCGTCAGCTCGGCAGCGCAGAAGGATGGGCCGGGCACACAACCACGCGGGTGACGCTCAGAGGCGTTACGCTGCCCGGAGGAAGCCGGCCTCAGGTCACAGGCTGTGCGAGTCCATCTAGGGGCCATTCTCGAACAGGCAGAGCGGTAGGGACGAGGAACTGGTTGGTGATGGCCGGGGACGGGGGAGGGTCGGACTGCCACGGGGCTGCAGGAGGGAGTCTGACGGTCCTGGTGACACAGGTGTATGTGTGTGCACGACTCTCCAGGCTGTGTGCCCTCCCACATTCGATTATATGACAGATTTTTAAAAAATTTTTAACATTTATTTATTTTTGAGAGAGAGAGAGAGACAGCATGAGCGAGGGAGGAGCAGAGAGCAAGGGAGACACAGAATCTGAAGCAGGCTCCAGGCTCTGAGCTGTCAGCACAGAGCCCGACCTGGGGCTCGAACCCATGAACCGTGAGATCATGACCTGAGCCGAGGTCGGACGCTTAACTGACTGAGCCCCCCAGGCGCTCCTATGACAGATTTAAAAAGAAAAAATAAAAAAAGATTGTGAACAACTGTACCTTCTGGGCGTTTCCCAGGCTCCAGGCCCTGCACTAAGCCTTGCACGTCACTGTAAGAATCCTTAGAACACCAGACAAGTTGGTCTGACCATTCCCGTTTTACAGAGGAGGAAACTGAGGTGCCGGGCGGTGCCTGGGCGTGTCTGACTCTGGAACTCGAGCTTCCAGCCGCTGCGCAGCTCAGGGCCTCTACGCACCAACTGCGGTGCTCACGCCGTGATTCCTGACGTGGAGAGCTGGGTGTGGGCGGCAGGGCGTGCTCCACGGAGACCGGGAAGATGCCCGTGGCCTCTCCAGGGCTCAAGTGTGGACGGGGACACCTGACGGATCATCAAGGGGAGGGACAAGCAGAAATGCCAGGGGGTGGAATGGATGGGCACCCGGGGGCAGTCGGAGCCGTCTGGGCGCTGGGCCAGCAGAGCGGCTTCCTAGCCCCGCGGGGCTACTGTGGGCACTACCGACGGGGCAGCCCCGACCCCGGCCCCCCCCTCCAGGGCATCGAAGAGGGGAGTGCTGCCAAAAAAGCCTCCTGCAGGCTCGCCATTGGGCAGGGGATCTGGGGGCGCTGGAGAGAGAAAGGCTGGGTGGGGTGGCCGGGGGGACCCCTGGCCTGGCTGAGGTCTCAGCCAAGGGGAGAGAGAGCAGTCACGTCAGGACGAGACGTAGGACCCTCTAGACGGCCAGTTAGGAGTTGCAGCCCAGACACACGGGGGGCCCGTGGGATTCTGCCCTGTGGTCCAAGAGGCCCTTTGCCCAGTGAGGAGCCCAGTGGCCAAGGGCATCCTCTGCCGCCCCTCTGCCCGCCAGTGTCAGCCTGGGTGGCAGGGCCCCCTGTACTCTGAGAGCCTTGAACTACACTGACAGCAAACTCCCGGCTCCGGACCCTCTGGAAACTGCCCGGTCCCCCGGGAGCAGGCCCACCCCATCCGGGCATTTCCTGCTGAGGGTCGGGCTACCCGCTGCAGACCCGTGATGCCTTTGCCATCGAAGGGGACCTGTCCCTGCGCCCGCACCATTTTTCAGGGGAGGAAGCAGAGCCCACTGGGCCACTGAGAGACCCAGCCAGTCTTGGGGACCGCAGTCTGAGCCCAGGGCCCTGCTCTTGACCCGGTTTCCTCTGCTGCTCCAGAAGGTTGGTTTCCTTCATCCTTTGGGGCGCTGTGACCTTCTGCAAGCTTGGTGCCACCCCCTCCCCCCACCATGGGGCGCTGGGGACCAGCCTCCCTGTCACGGAGCTGTCTCACACCCCAGCCTCCCCATCTGTCTCTGAAGATCACGCTGTCCTGAGGTTTGCTGGTTGAGCTCCACTCACCTCTCCCCTCCCGTCTTCCACGCTCCCCAGCCTCCTCCCATTTGCCCCCCCCCCCAGCATTGGCCTTTGTTTACGCGGCCTGTTACTCCCCCAAAATGCCTGCATCCTGTTTGGGGGCAGCCCCTGCCTCTTGGGTACCTCCGGTCAAACGCAGTCTCGGAAGGCCTCCCTGACTTTCTACCAACCCGCCAGCAGGGCTGCCCGTCCACCGTCCACCTAGATGGGGAGCTCCCCAAGGGCCAGCCTCCTACCCACCAGGCGGCGGCGGGGAAGCGGGGGCCGGTGACGCTCGACAGGAGAGCAGAGCGTCTGCAAGGGCTTGGCCGGCACAGCGTCCTCCTCCCGCTGTGGGCGCGAGACCCAGGCTCCTGTTCTTTAGCAACAAAAGCGGGGCATCGTTTGGACAAATTTGGGCGACATGCAAGCAAGGTTGACACCAGCCCCCTGCGGCTCCCTCCCCTGGGCGCCCTGTGATGGCTTCTGCGTCCTCCAGAGGCTCTGCTCTGGAAGATTCTTTGTCCCCACATGTAGCTGTGTTTTACAGAAATTCTGTCAGCCTGGGCCCGGTCTTCCATTGCTTTTTTCTCTCAAAATGCCATGACCACCCCCCCCCGGCCCCCCGCCGGCACGGCCTCCCAGCCTCCTTGTTCATTTTGTGGCTGCAGAATATTCCAGGATCTGGGGGAGCATGATTGACTCGCCTCTTCCCCTGGGGTGGACCTTTGTCTCCCGTTGTTTCATCCTTAGAAGTAAGGTTGCTGTGAAGAGTCTCCGGCAGCCCTGAGCCGGGCCGCGGCTCGGGGGGAGCCGTCCTGGGAGGAGTTACTGCGGGGCGCGTGTGCGAAGCGGGCACCGGGGTCTGTCTTCCGTTTCGGTTCTGGGGAGCACTGTTTCTGTCTGTTCAATAGACCTCGACCACCCTCATAGTCCCTCCCACTTGGCCCCCGACAGGCTTTAACAGGACACCCGAGACTGACGGGGAACCTGAGTCTGGGGCTGGAACTATCCAGAACCATCCACACCCCACCTCCTCTGGCCCAGACAACCGAACAGCCCCAGTTTCAAGTCTGCCCCCGGCTCCCAAAGGAGAGGCCCAGAGGGCCGGGCCTGCACCGGCTGCTCACGGGCTGTGAGCACGCGGCGCTGGCCTCCAATTCTGTCCCCCAAGGTGGGGCTCACCAGGATGACAGCTGCCAGCTGGCCACCCCAGGCCTCACGCTGCCTCAGGGAAGCCTGGGCTTCATTCCCTGCGGAAGCCTGGGGGATGGGAAGCCTATTTAAAGACCCCAGAGGGTAGGGGTGGCAGACAGAGGGGCCACTGAGGCTCCTTGGGAAGGAGGGAGCCCCCCTGCAGCTGGTGGGGAGAGCACGGGTCACGGCACTCGGACTTTGGCCCTTGGCATTTCCCGGTGTCAGCTTTTCTATTTTAGGCGGCTGGCTCCTCCGTTAGGCGATTCGCGGCCAGCCCGGGAAACCCAGAGGGGCGGTGCTGGGGGCCCCCGGCTCCTGTGCCCTGGTGCTCAGCCCGTGGGCTTCAGGGGCTAAGGTGAGGGCCGCACCCCGACCTTGGGGGCTCCTGGGTCCTATCCCACGGAAACGTTCATAGTCATGAGGCCCTGGAGACAGCCCAGACGTGCAGC
Organism: Mungos mungo; assembly: GCA_004023785.1. Taxonomy (NCBI): domain Eukaryota; kingdom Metazoa; phylum Chordata; class Mammalia; order Carnivora; family Herpestidae; genus Mungos; species Mungos mungo. The sequence continues at coordinate 15,741 of PISW01009269.1, read as the reverse complement.
CAGCGTGCTGAGTGCCGGGGGAAGGGACTGGAAGGTGCTCGGTGGGGCCAGAGCCATAGCTGTCGGCGGGAGCCGCAGCCGGAACCAGCGCTGACAGTCTGTGGGGACAGCGGGCTGGTACGGGGATACCGAGTGGACTCTGGGGGCAGGAAGGACAGGCACCAGCCCCAGCTCCGTCGCTTCCGTGCAGCGTGGTCTGGGGCAAGGCAGGGCCCCCCCCGAACCTCCATGTTTTCCTCATCTGTAACAGATCAGAATCGCTCACGATCGCGTTTGGTAATTAACAAGGCCGGACTGCAGTCCTCAGGCGAGGGGTCGGCACACAGTAGGCGCTCAGGAGGGACAGCTGTGGGGGTTTTGAATAACAGGGACAAATGGCAACAGTTGGACGTGACAGGGGAATGCAGGTGGGGTGCTAGCACCACATTCACATTCCTGAAAAATGGCCCAGTGACCACTGGTGCAGGAGACCACCCCCACCCCCCACCCCCCCATCGCCCCCATCTAAGGCCTTGGAAAACGTTGTTTGGACTCCCGGATTTTTACGCAGCCGGTTGGGTTCCGGGAGCTGCTTCTTTTTCCCTTGTCAGGACCCTTCTCTAACCAAGGGGATTAGCTGGCCGGTGGGGAGGGGATTTGCAGACCAGAACAGGTGGGGCCTGGCATGGGAAGTCTGAGCCACATTCCAGGGATTCCTGCTAGATGATCCGCCCAGCCTGGCCTGGGGGGCCAGACTGGTGCCCAGCACTCAGCACCACCTGGAGGCACTCCCCTCCCTGTCCCCCGCCCTCAGACATCCAGGTCCAGGAGAGCTGATAGATTTCACTGTGGAGGGCTTTGGAGTGAGGTAGGTGAGGCTTAAATCCATCAGGAAGTGAAAGTGAATATTTCAGGCTTCGTTTGTTCAGAGGGTCTTTATTGGGTACCTACTGAGTGCGCCTCCCAGCAGGCACTGTGGCCCTAACGGGCTGTCCCTGCTCCCGTGACCCCATAGGAGGGCGGTGGAAAAGTGAATGGACCCTGATGAGGGCCACGGTGCTGGCAGGGACAAGAAGGGACGGAAGATGGACAGAGCCTGGTGTCTTTGAGGAAGGGACAGTGCAGGGGACCGTCCCGGCTTCCGTGGGATGGGGGGGCTGCTGGGGCGGTGATACAGGGGAAAGGCGGCTGAGGTGCTTAACCGCAGGTGGGAGGGAGGAAGGAGGGAGTGCAGGACGGGCGTCCAGGAGGTGCAGACTGGGCAAAGGCCGGAGGAGGAGGGACTTGGACATCAGGACCCAGTCCGACCTGCTCCCTCTGCACCTGGGAAGTGGACTGAGGAGGGGGACAAGGGTGGTGGCACAGCCAGGACGAGAAACGGCCTTCCAGATACTGGGGTTGGGAGCGGATTTTTCTGACTCAGGTTAGCTGAAGGCCCATGGGGACCCATGGGATGGTGGGGAACCGTCTGTCTTGGTGGACCACAGGCAGGGGTGGGCAAAGAGAGGAGAACCCCAGGAGGGGACTAGGGACAGAAGTCTCCAAACCAGCTGCGCTGGCGTCATTCCCTGGGGGAAAGGAATGAACACAAACCCACTGACGTGGGCTGGCGGGAGCCTCGGGGGTCTCTGAGCAGTGTCAGTCCCTGGAAAATGGTGGCCCAGCAGAGGCGGGCTGTCTAGTCTGGAAAGCTGGTCAGCAGTTCCTGGAAGCCCTTTGTCGCTCTTCCCCCACAGCCCTCCCTCGCTGACTGCCATCGGAGTCCAAGGCCCTGGGCTTGGTCGTTAAAGGGCCAGTGCTTGCACCCCCACTCGCCCCCAGCCCTGCACACAGCTCTCAGCGTCCCTGCCATGTGGGCCGTTCCTCTGCCGCCTCCCGGCAGGCCCTCCGGCTTTGCCAGTGCACTGTCCCTGGTGGAATATTTATCACTGGGTGACCAAATAAGGCTTTTCAAGTCCTATAAGAAGGTGATGTTCCTAGTTTCAGCTCTGCCAGTCGTAGACCCTTGCTGACTGCTTCTGGGGACACGAGTTGCTCTCTTCTTTTACGACCCTCGGGGCTTGCTTCTTACTCATTCGCTCACCCATCCACCCAGCGTTCATCCACATGTCCATCCATCCACCTGCCACTGTGTCTTGCAGCCTCCGCCAGTTGGGAGCTGGGGCTCTGCCTGGGGCCGCTACGCAATTCCATGCTGGTGCCTACGGGCGCTTGGGCATCTTCTCGACCTCTCTGAGACTCAGTGTCCCCTTTGTGACAAAGAATAAAGGCGCCGCTGCACAGGCTTGTTGTGAAGGCACAGGAAATGCCATGCAACAAGCGTTCCAGAGAATGCAGCCCCCAGGTGCCCCCCTCTCTTATCTCTCCCAGCGCCACCTGCCATGAGTGTGAGGCGCTGGCGGAGGGACCAGGGCGAGTGGGGACGGTGCCCAGACAGGTGGATGAGACAGCCTTAGGAAACACTGTCTTTTGTAAAAACTGTTCACGGAAACAGGTTCATTTACCAATTAGCTCCCATTGGCCAAAGCACAGTCAATGTTCTGGGGAAAAAAATCTCCAAAATGCTCTTCCCTTCTCTGTAGTTTCCACCTGTGATTTTCCTGAGCCCGGACACGTTTCAGGAGAGACATAAAAGGATGTAAACTTCGACAATAAAGCAAGTCACCTGCTTTTACTAAATTGCTTGTCCTGCTGTGTTATTTGGTTCAGCATTTCAGCTGTGGCCGCAAGGATTGGTGCAAGAACACTTAACAAAGAGGATTTTCTCGTTTTCACTCGAAGGCTCTGTCTCCTTGGGCAAGACCAGTTTACTTGGGAGGGGCTTGGAGTTTGGGTTCTGACCGGGCTTCAGAAAGGTTTGGAAAAGGCCCACCAGAAGGCCCTGGGGCAGGGATGGAGAGAAACGATACAGCTGAGATGTGATGGGTGGGTGTCCACGAGGGCCCTCAGATTCTGGCCCAGCTGGCCAGGTGCAGGGAGATGGCCTCTTTCATCCTGAGCCGGTTTTGGGAACATCTGTAGTCACAGCCGGAAGGCTCCGTGGCACCTGGCCCGAGGTGACCAGGCTTCCGGGCACGGAGATCCACGCAGAGCCATGCCAGGGCCAGACAGAGACTCTGTGCCCTGCATCCTCCTCGGGAGGCGCCCGCAGACCAGCTCCTCTATCTGTGACAACTGCACGCTTGGTTCCCTGGGCACTTCCATATCAAATGCTATTCTTTTGTTTGCATAGGTTCCTGACATGTTTGGTGTTTCCATCTTTAATGGGGAAATAAGACTGCACGTTACACTGCCTGGGTTCGGCTCGTGGAGCTGGGGAGACCAAGACCGCCTCCAAGACTGTGCATTCTCACCCGCTGCCCCCCCGCAGGTAGGGGGAGGGGGGCAGCGGGTGAGAATGCACAGGACTTGGGACCCGAACACGGGCTCCCACAGGTGCTCCGTTTGCCCCAGCCCTCCCCTCTGAGGTTCCCCTTCGCTGTCTGTAACTGACGGCGACACGCAGTCTGGGACCCCCCACCTTGCAGACAGCAGAGCAGCCTGCAGGCGGGGACTGCTGGTACGGATCGTCCCTGACCCTGGCTCCCCGGAGGACCCAGCACACCCAGCCCTGCGGGCTCAGGGTCCTCGCTTCCGGGGCGGGGGGGGGGCGGAAAGGGTCCCGGTCGGCCGCGGTACGGGGCATGCGTGGAGAGACCAGTCAGGGCCGGCTGCTCTGCAAGCGTTTGGCTGCGGCTGTCAGGTGCGGGCGCGACGGGGAAGCGGAGCGGCGACCCCAGAAGCGAGGGTCTCAGGAGAAACGGCCGCCCCTCGACTCCGGGCGGGGAGGGCGCCGCTGCAGGCCGAGCTCAGGAGGTGAACTTTCGAGGGGCACACTAGCATTTTCCTGGAGGTATTATCATACTTTCGTTTTTAGATTGCAGCAGAAGGACCCTGCACTGGCCAACTTTGGGGTTACCGCTTCCGAGGCGAAGGCGCGCTCTGTAAGCTGTTCCTTTAAGACGTTCGGCCTGCCCGAGGTATTGTGACCCTCGCCGCCCCTCGTAGTACCCGTAGAGAGGCCGGCTTTGTGCGCTCGCCCCGCCCCGCCGCCCCGCCCCGCCCCTCGCGCACGCGCAGGCGCACCGCCGGCGCCCCCGCCCCCCCGCCCCCAGCGCCGCCTCGACCAGCTCGGCCCGGCTCCCGCCCAGGCGGCGGCGACGCGACGCCCCGAGTGCCCGCCCCGCCGCCGCGGCCGGCAGGTAAGCGGGGCCGCCGGGCAGGGGACCGCACGCGGGCTGCGGGCGGGGGCGGACGCCGGCGACGCCCCGGGTCGCCCCGCCGCCGCACGTGTTCCGGCGGGTCGGGCTCCGGTCCTGGCCCAGCCCCGCCGGGGCCCTCCCCGTGCAGGCGCCCAGCGCTCCCACCGCCTCCCTTCCGGGTGCCGGCTCTGCGCCCCGGCGTCGGGCCCCGGTCCCGAGGGGGCGGCCCCCTTCCCGCACTCCGCTTCCATCCCCCCTCCTTTAAACGTGCCCCCACGAGCCCCTTGCGCGTCCCGGGGACCCCCGGCGCTCACCCGAGTGGCCACTCGCCAGGGTCTACTCCCCCAGCGGCCAGGTGACAAGCCCGCAGCCCGGGGACTGGGACTTACTCCTGCAGCCAGCTTGCATCTCTCCTGCTCTCCCCTGCTCCAAAGAAAGACCCTAGACCCACCGACGGGTACCTGGACGTGGCGCACAGACCCGTCTGCTCTCCTCCTCTGCAGAAACGCCCCCTCCCGCTGTTGCTCACCCTCAGTCTCCCCCCCTCCCAGAACCCGGGCTCCCCGGCTGCGGGGAGAGACCCCGGCTCCTGCCGTAGAGCCCCGGACCACTTCCATTCTGGTGCGCCAGAGCCATTTTGGGTGACGGCGGAGACGCTCCGTGCTAGCCTTCTCATGCCAGGTTCTACCCTCCCGGGTCCGTTTTCCAAGTTCCGAATCAGACCCTGTGGCAGGTGCTGTGCTGGACACTGCCTCTGAGGTTGGCCCGACCCCTGGAAGGCAGATAGGGACGCTAGAACGCAAGCGGGTTGCAGAACAGGTGGGGGAGAGCCACATTTCCCTGCTCTTGGTCTGGTCACCTGCGGGTCACTGAGTTTCCTCACCTGTGGGCCCTTTCCTTGCGGTGGAATCCAGGAATCTGCATTTCACAAGCAGTTCAGGAGAGCCCTTCAGCTTAGGAGGCTCAGGCTTGGGTGGTCAGGCCCCTCACCGGGGTGGGGGCTGGCGGTGGTGAGAGGGGACAGACAGCACCGCGCTGGGGAGGTGGGCTCCGCAGCAGACCTGATGCCTCCACCTTCTCAGACTCTCCTGTACCGACTAGTCCCTAACCAGCCTCCCTGTGGCTTCCCCGGAATCACCTGATGGTTTGTGGAAAATGCAAGGCTGTGCCCCCCACCCCCCTTAAGTGGAAACCTGGGGCATTGAGTCCAGAAACTGCGTTCTTAGAGGTCCCCCCTGATTTTTTGCAGGGTAATGTTTTTGCACGGGGTTGGTGGATTGGGCCAGAGCCGGGAGGGGTTGGGCACCGTTTCTGTAAGATTAGCTATTGTATTCTCTGGTCCCCACCGGAGGGAGGGCAGGGCGGTTCGCTGTAGTCACACCCCACCTCCTGGTGGGTCTCAATTTTTATGTTAAAAAGGAGCAGCCCTGGGCTCCTGGAGCTGCCTGGTTTACGCCGAGGAAGCTTCTTAGCTTCTCTCTGCCGGTTCTCACTGCCCTTTGGCCCCCACATCTCTCTTCGCTCTTGCTGGAACCTTCTTCAGTTGCTAGGTTTCGTGAGAGTCTCTCCCCCTCTCTTCCTTAGCTTCCCCCTCCCCCACCTGTCCATCCCACCGAGGGGAAGGCAGCACTTGGCTTAGTTGGCACAGCCAGGTTGCATTAAAATTGATCACCAAGCAGCTAGCATTTACTGAGCACCAGCTTTGTGCCCGCGCCTCGTTCCTGGGCGCATTTGTGCGCCCTGCCCCTCCCCCACTCCAGTCCTTGGGCTTTGGGTGCTGCACGACCCACCCTCGGGTGTGAGCCCGAGTCCTTGCTGCCGGCAACCGGCCCCTGTGGCCACATCTGTGCTCTGCCCGGCTATGCTGCATTGTAATTTCTCTCCCCTCCCCTGGGATGAAGACTGAGATGTGCTCTTTTTGATGGCTTCCATTTTGCCTCGGTGTGACAGGAGTCGGGCAAGCCTTCAGTTGTGGGTGCTAGAATTTACCATGTGTAAGCTCGTTGGATGGACGGCAGGGCAGCCCTTCCTGGAGCTGGACGGCCAGGCGTGTCTGCGAGGCTGTCCTGGGGGCTCCCCGTCTGAATAACGCTTTCCCTCGTGTGGGAATCACCAGGTGTGCTTCTGTGGGACACGCGCAGGCAGCGGAGTCTGTCCCCGTGGCGGAGCAAATGTCGCCTGCCTGCCGCACAGCCTGGGTGGCTCCACTGTCACCTAATTGAGCTGCCGCTGGAGCCCGAGTGCAGCGGGTCTGGGTGCACCTCGGCCTCTGTAGCCCGGCAGGGCCGGCTCTGGTCTGCGCCTCACCGCAGGTCTTGTCGCCGCCCCACCGGGACATCCCGGTATCCCGGAGGCAGCTTCTCGTCTGCACCCGGCACCCAGAGGCCCGGAAGCCCCCGGGGAGGCAAGGACCCCTGGGGGGCTGCCTTTGCGTGTTTTCAAACGTGGCACTTAACACGGCTGCACCCCTTGTGAGCATTTGGACGGGTTCCCGAGTATCTGCACCCCTGCAGCTCGGTCTCCTGTAATTTGGGTGGGTTTGTTTTTCTAATGTTTCAAGGGCTCTTTGAAGAAAGCTGCATTTTGTTTGCCTGGACGGGCGCATTCCTACAGGACCGGGTAACAGTAGGGAGCACCCCTGAAGCTGGGGCTTCGATTCGATTACAAAAGGGGCTGGCGCAGGGCGGCCGCATCTGAGAAGCGTTAGCGCAAAGCGAGGGCCGCACCCTGCTTCCTCGCCGGCTGCGGCCTCGGTAAGAGGGCCCGACGTCTTCTGTCCTTCTCTCTGGGATTTAAAATGTGCTTTGTTTCTGGGCCTCCGTCTCCCACTGCAGGTGTCGATTAGCGGACGGCTCTCCCCCTGCGCGTCTCGCTCGGAGCCGTGAACTCCCGCTCCGTCTCCCTGCCCGGTGGGCTTCAGAGCCATGGCAACGGAGGAGAAGAAGCCGGAGACGGAGGCCGCCCGAGCACAGCCCACCCCTTCCTCCTCGGCCACGCAGAGCAAGGCGCGTCCCCGAGGGCTCCCGGGGGCCTGCCAGGGGCACGCGGGCTGGAGACGCCCCCCCTCCGCAGTTAGATCCCGGGTTTTTAGTCACTGACCACAGGCCTCATCGAGTGCTTATTTGCCGCGGCGAGGCTCCCACGCCTGTCCCCTGGGAACAGGTTTCTCCACAACGTGGGTCCTTGATTCTGACTGTAAACTCTGTGCCGGACCCTGCAGCCCCTTGTTGAGCACCCCGCCTGGCTCCGGGGTCTGACGCCCAGGCAGGTGTGCAGCCCTTCTGTAGATGCCAGGCAGCAAGCAGGAGCCTTTAAGCAAGGCTGCGGCCTTGACATTTGCCTTGGCAGAGGCTGCGCCTGCCGCACATCCGTGCCGCGGCCATGGCGGGGGGTGATTCCGGGGCTTTGGGGTGAGGGGAGGTCGTGGGCTCAGGCTGAAACCCGTCTGGTTTGGAAGGCGACTTCCAGAGCCTTCTAGTGGGTGCTTGGAGTATGGACGTGGAGCTCAGGATGGGGGCCTCGGCGGCTCCGGTTTGATGACTGGTCTGTCCCCTCAGCAGCCCACTCCCGCGAAGCCCAACTACGCTCTGAAGTTCACCCTGGCCGGCCACACGAAAGCCGTGTCCTCCGTGAAGTTCAGCCCGAATGGCGAGTGGCTGGCGAGTTCCTGTACGTATCTACCACCAGGCTCTGGGGAGGGTCAGTCCGGGCCGAGACCAGCGCCGGGGACGCTGTCCCACAGTACCCCTCGCCGAACCCAGAGCCCTTTGCCATCCTGAAGTGACAGGAGCCTGGGGGAGAGGACAGGGCACAGGCGGCCAGTGCCGCGGCGCTGGCTGTCCCCAGGCACGGGGCGCACACGTGCGGGGCTTCTGGGGGTTCACGCCGTTTCCCCCGGGCTCTGGTGGGAGCCCAGGTTCTGCGCTCGGGACGACTGGGCCAGCTCTCTTCCTTTGTCTTCCTTTCAGCTGCTGACAAGCTCATTAAAATTTGGGGAGCGTATGATGGAAAGTTTGAGAAAACCATATCTGGTCACAAGCTGGTAGGTGTGCGCCCCGTGTGCAGAGACTGTCTGCCGGCCAGGCAGTGCCAGCGGTCCTGGGGGGTGGGGGGCGCCCCCGGGGCTCCCAGGCTAAGAGTGGAGCTCTCCCCCGAGTTCTTTGAGCACTTTGCCTCTCGTTTTTTTAAGCAAATACGCTTGCCCCTCCCCGCCGAGTCTCTGCCTGTCGCGCCAGAACGCGCTTCTCGGCCGCGTGGCCCCGTCCGCGTCGGCAGCTCGAGGGGGCGACGTGCTTCGTCATCTTTAGGTGGACGTTCCGACTTTTGCCGGTTAACTGCGTCTGCGTTTTGTCCCGTCAAGGTGGTGACGCTGTGTTTTCGCTCCCCAGGGAATATCCGATGTGGCCTGGTCGTCAGATTCTAACCTCCTTGTTTCCGCCTCAGATGATAAAACGCTAAAGATATGGGACGTGAGCTCGGTAAGCCGCCCTCGGCCTCCCCCCCTGGGAAGCCTGCGCGTGGAGAAGGGGCCGAGTCGGTCTCGCAGGTGCACGTGCGCCTTCAGGCTGCCTCCACCTACGCGTCGGTGGGCGTGGCCTCGAGTGGTGGGCGTGGCCTGATGCTGCCTTTGCAGAAATAAGCTCCAGGAATTCCAGGGATACCTTAGTCCCACAATACCTGCTTTTAGGGCAAGTGTCTGAAAACCCTGAAGGGGCACAGTAACTACGTCTTTTGCTGTAACTTCAATCCGCAGTCCAACCTCATCGTCTCGGGCTCTGTAAGTGCGGTGCCCTCTGACGGGGGGTGGGGTGCGCCTGGCTGCAGCCCGGGGCTCGGGAGTCGAGCCTCAGTCTTCAGTGCTGGAGGACGAGGGGGTGGTGGCGGCGGGGCTTGGGTTCCGGAGGACTCTGCGCCCTCCTGCTGGTTGGTTCTAACCTCTTCTTTTGGTCTTCAGTTTGACGAAAGTGTGAGGATATGGGACGTGAAAACCGGAAAGTGCCTCAAGACTCTGCCCGCACACTCAGACCCTGTCTCTGCTGTAAGTCCCGCCAGGCTCTGGACCCCCCCTAAGCAGGATGGGGGGATGGGCGGGGGGGCACTGGGGACCCCGGGAGAGGTCTCCCAGTCCTGGGTCTGTAGGACAGGCAGGCGAGGGGCCGGTGGGGGTTGGCCCCAAACTGAACCCCAGGTCCGGTGGCCAGGCCTCAAGAGGGGCCGTGCGCGGGGCCGTGTGGCCTCGGAGAAGTGAGGTTTGAGTGGAGTTGGCTTTGATCGGTGGGGCAGCGGTGGAGGAGGTGGGGACGACCCGTAGGGCCGCGCCGCCGTGCTCCGCGTCCAGGCTGTGCGGGGGGAGCGTGCAGAGAGACGGCGGTTCACAAGCCGCTGCACCTGGAATCGGCCAGAGGATTCCTTTCTTTGTCGGCGAAGAGCCCGGAGCTGCTTCTTGGCCAGGCTTGCCTTTCTTAGGAGAGGGGAAGGGATCGTGTAAACATTGTGCTGCTTTTCTCCAAGCAGATGGTCCTTTTCACTTTCTGAGACTGTGTAGGTGAGCGCTTTGAAAGCGTTTCCGTCTCAGGAGGGCTGTTCTGCCCAACCGAGCCCATTCGCAGAGCCCTGATACGCAGAGGAGACCCGGGTGCTGCCGGCAGTGGCCTGGAGGGCGCCCGGCCGATGCCTGGGGCTCAGGGAGGGGGTTCGCCAGGGACACGGGCCGGCCAGACCTGAGCTCCGCCGCCGCCGCCGCCGTGCCCTCACGGTGTCCGGAGCGCAGCCTGGGAGACCAGCTCGGCCGTGCCCGAGGGGAGCACCCGGGAGGCGAGTTGTGACGATGGCCGTGAGCTGAAGGCGCTCTGTCTGCGACTCGGTGGCAGCGGGGCCGCGGACAGGACCCGGAGCTTGGACCCCAGCAGGGTGCGCACAGTTTTTGTTTCCTGCCGAAGTGGGGAGTGCTCATTTACACAGAAAAATAAGGGCAGACCAAGGGAGCAGGTCGAGAATCAGGGTCTCCCGAGGGCCCTCCCTCCAGGACCCACTGCTCACGGCTTCTCTGCCCTCTCAGGTGCGTCGGGTTTTTAAATAAGTATTTTCCAACACATCCCCTCAAGTAGTGGCGAGGTGGCCCCGCGCCACCGTGCTGCAGCCACGCCCGCTTGGAAGGGTTCCTAGGGTACTGGGGCGCCTTGTGGGCAGCGGGCCCCCCAGCCGGGCCGCTGACCCTCACACTTGACGAGCGGCGGGTCGGCACAGCTCTGCACCTCGCGGGGCCCTGTGCCCGCTCGTCTGCGTCTGGTGTGGTGTGTTTCGGTAGGATGCCCTGTGAATCCAGAGACGGGCAAATGCGGTTAGATTGCCGTGAGCTTTAATGCGCACGGGGGTCACGGGCACGTAGCTGGCGCCCCGGCTCTGGTTGGAGGAGAATGAACGCGGGACAAACTCGCAGGTGTCCGGAGGCCTCGGAGGGCCGAGCGGGCCTGCGCAGAGGCCCCGCCGCCGCCGCCTGTGGCGGGCTCGCCGCGAGCCCAGATCACGACGCACGTTGACAGCTAGCTCTCAGCCTTCGAGGATTTGGTGTGACCGAAGGGACGGGGCCGTGTCTCGCGGGTGACTTCCAGTACTGAGCGCATGCTGACGCGATACCTTGGGTCCTTTGAGTTCGGTAAAACGGAGTTCATGTCACCTGTTACTTTCCTGCGGCAGCTGCTAGAGCGGAATGGTGGCCGCGTGGCGTGCGGGGCTCCCGGAGTGGCGGCTGGGGCCCCGGGGTCGCCCGCAGCTGCTGAGACTGTGTCAGCCGCTCCTGGGCCGGAATCTGTTTCACAAGCTGCCGGGGGCCCATGGGGCGTCGGCTGGCCCCCAGGGGGCACCCAGCAGGGTCTGGGGATTGTTCTGGGCCTCGTAACTGGACGTTACCGGCATCTTGTGAGTCAAGGACGGAGCAGGAGAGCCGCGGCGGGCAGGGCAGTGTTGCCAGGCGGGGGCGCCACTCCGGATAGCGGAGGCGAGCACGTGGTCCTTGGTGCGGCTCTGCCCCGTGTAGGAAGCGTGTCTCGGGTGGCAGGAGGCAGGAACCCCCGAGAAAGGTACGGATTGATGCTGTGGGTCCTTTAGTTCCCCCCAGGGTTCACCTGGAAAGAAGCAGGAAAGAAAAGCACGAATACTGAGCGGCTGTAAGGCGGGGAGGGCCGGCCGGCCGGCCATTTCTTCCCATGAAGGCACGTGTCGCTGCTCAGGGTGGGTGGGGTCCGGTGACAGAGGTGTGGGAGGCCGGTCCGCTCCTGGACCAGCGCTCTGGGGTCACCGCTGTCCTGAGGCCTGTGCTCGCCAGTTCCCCGTTTCTCCTGGTCCCTCCGGGCAGCAGAGTGCGTCCCCACGGTACTTACCTGACGGGTTTTTCTCTCCTGGCTTTTCTGTCCGACGTGAGGTCCGGGGAGGAGGTGTTCCGCCAGCCGCCCGGGTCAGGCCGGCAGGGCCCCGCTCTGGGTCTGGGTCCAGGTCGCTGGGCCGTCCGTACTGAAGGACACCTCTCGTAGGAAGTGATTTAGCTCCTCCACCCGTGTTTCGCGGGATTCCTTTCAAAGTTGGGTCGTCGTGGTGAAGCCAGGGGGCTGCTGCTGGACACCCGGTGACATCACTCGATCTGTGTGGCTCGCGTGTCCGTCAGTGTCGCAAGTCAGGAGACCTGGAAGCAGGCGGTGGCTCTGTGCTCGCCAGGGGGCGCGGTCTGTCTGTCACTCGGGAGTGACTGTCCTTTCCCCCCCCCGCTCCGTTCTCAGGTCCACTTTAACCGGGACGGATCCTTGATAGTGTCGAGCAGCTACGACGGGCTCTGGTAAGTGGGAGGTCCACCCGTTTAAGCGGTGAGCGTGCGTGTTCGCTGTTCCTGAGAGAGCGTGTGAGTGGGGAGGGCAGAGAGGGAGTCCCAAGCACGCTCTGCGCTGTCAGCCCAGAGCCTGATGTGGGGCTCGAACCCGCGAACCATCAGATCATGACCTGAGCCAACACCAAGAGCGGGACGCGTAAGCGACCACACCCCCAGGCGCCCCAGCAGATGTTGATTTAAGGCACTGTCTTGGCCCCTGGGGGACAGCAGTGGAAACCAGGTCTGTTTCCAAGAGGCGCTTATGGCCGCCATGGGGCTGCGACAGGAGGTCACACGGCAGCCCCCGCGTCGGGGACGGACAACAGGGCCAGAGGGAGGACCCGGGGACGTGCTTCCGCTCAGGACTCCTCCACGTGGGCTCAGACAAGTTCACAGGCGCGGGCGGCGTGCGGGCCCTGGGAGGCCTGGCTCCCCCGTCCTGAGCGGGTGGACGGGGCGGGGACCCCCCACGGAGGAGGTGAGGCCGAGGGGACACGGTCTTGCCCGGCGCATCCCGTCCCAGAGACGGGAGGGAAGACATGGCAGTAAGCGTCCGTGTCATGTGCGGCGGACCCCGCGACGGGGGCACGAGGGTGGAGGGCGTGCGGGCGCAGCGTCCGGGCTCACGGCCGGTCACTGGGAGGGGGCGGCCGAAGCGTTCTCGGTTACACGGAGAAGGCGTGCCGGGAGTCAGGCTGTGCTTAGTACAGAAGGAGTAGAAAAGAGGAAACAGGTGGTTAGATGACAGCGTAGAAGTGAGAGCCGGAGTCAGGCCACCAGCTCGGGCAAGAAAGCCTTCCGTCTCTCGTTCTTTTTAAATCGGATTTGATTTAATTCAATTGTATTTTATTTTAACTTATTTTTAATTTTTTTTTAACATTTTATTCACTTTTGAGCGAGAGACAGAGCGTGAACAGGGGAAGGTCAGAGAGAGAGGGAGACACAGAACTGGAAGCAGGCTCCAGGCGCTGAGCTGGCAGCACAGAGCCCGACGCGGGGCTCGAACCCACAAACGTGAGATCATGACCTGAGCCGAAGTCGGACACATAACTGACTTAAGCCACTCCGGTGCCCCTTGTTCGCTCTCATTTCTTAAAAACGTGTATCATTTTTTTTTTAAGTTCATTTAGAGACAGAAGGGGAGGGAAAGAGAGAGGATCCCAAGCAGGCCCCATGCACAGCCGGGCTCGGGGCTTGAACTCACGAGCCGTGAGATCATGACCTGAGCCGAAACCAGGAGTCGGACCGCTGTTTCATCACAACAGAAACAGAAGAGGAGGGAACAGAGGGGTGGGTGGAGGGCACTGGGCAGGCGCAGAGCAGAGCGACGGCCGTGTCCGTGGGCTGAAAGACTGAGGGTCTCCCGGAGGAGAGCGGTGCGGAGCGAGCCAGGCGCAGCTGAGGGGCCGGGCCTGTGCTCCCTGGGCTGCGGCGCCCCCCCCGCCCCCCCGCTGTGCGCGTTGCTCCCCGGGAGACTGTGTGGGGCCTGGCGAGCGTGTGTGCGCACGCATGCGAGTGAGGTGCGCGTCCTGTGCTGCGCACAGAGCAGTCTCCGGCTCTGAAGGTTTTCTGAAGACATTAGCAGAGGATGCACCACCCAAAAAGGAGGAGGAAATTTGTAAACAGATGGAGAAAGGGGAAAAGCGGTGGGAAAAATGGAAGACGCAGGTGTTAACCCTCAGAAGCTCCCGTGAGGAGTTGGTGGAAACAGCAGCGGGGACAGCTCGTCCGCCCTGAGCTGCGCCTCTGGGCGGCCCCTGGTGCTCGCGTGGCCGCGGAAGGCCTGGGGCTTCCTGCCGCCGTGGGCCGACTTCAGGCTGTGGACGTGTTCGGGCCCCGAGCAAGACGGGCGCTCCGATGTGCCGCGCGTGGTGGGTCTGGCCTGCGCCTCCCCCCGGGCTGCACAGCCAGTCTGGAAAGAAACCCAGGAGGACGCCTCGCCGGGCGGTGTCCACGTCGGAATCCCGAGGAAGCCGCGGGCTGCGTCCACCACCGCGTGGGTCCCGCGCCGCATCGTGGGTTTACCCAACAGCGAGAGGTTCTAGGAACTCGATCAAGGCCAGAGAAATCTGTCATCGGAGTCCCGTCTCCACAAGGCACGCTCACCTGGCCGCCGTCCTCGGTCACGAATCCAGCCACGAGGCCTGGGTGGCAGACTCGAAGCCTGACGGTGTCTGGAGAAGCGGTAACGCACGGAAACCGTCTCCAGGAAAACCCGAGCGGTGCGGGCCCATCCGCCTCTCACGCAGCGTCCGAGTCCCCGTCAACGGGCAGGAAAGTGCAGCGCGCTCAGGAAAGCCGGCGGCAGTTTCCCGTGTGTGGGTGACCTACTTGTTTTTAAAACTTATGAGCCACTGACCCTGGCCCTCACGGCGGCCTTGACCCCGGACCTCGCTGTCCCCACTTGGCGACTGGGGAGCCGCGTTGGACTGAACACGTGATGGCTGTCCCCCAGTGTGGGTGGGCAGGTGGCAGCGGGGACCCGGCGGGGCGGGCGGAGCAGAGCGGGTCGTGCCCAGTCTCCAGCAGCCGGTGATGCGGGGCGCCTTCCCGGACGGGGGTGCGCATCGGCAGGGGTGGGAAGGTGGGAGAGGACTTTGGAAAATAACTGGTCACCCTGTGACCCGGGGGCCTCACTGCGGGGCACCTGTGCCTGGAGGGGCAGGCGCTAGTAGGTGGGCATCTGCTGCCACTGAAGACGGGGCGGGCGGGCGGAAATCGCACAGCGGCTGCGGCCGGCTCGTCCGTTCTGGGGCAGCGGCTCTCTTCTCAACTGGAGGGACGTCCAGAAAATCCCCTCCGCTGGTCTTTGTCTCTGAGAACCAAACCCTCTGCTGGGCGACGTGGAGCGTTTGGACCAGAACACCGGTCCGGCTCCCGGTGCCCTGTGCCGCGGCCTTTGTCCCCCGCATGCTGGTGGCCCCGCTGCCGGTGGCGGAGCAGGGGCGTGCGCCTGCTCTGGCCCGAGGGTGAGGGGAGCCGCCAGATGACTGACGACGCGAACAAACAGGAAAACAGAACGAGGGCTCGGGGTGCCCCGGGTGTGGTTTGCTCGGGACCCAGAGCACAGGGGGCGGCTTTCGGGGACTCGTTTGTACAAACCTGCTGGTCTTGCTTTGCAGCCGCATCTGGGACACCGCCTCGGGCCAGTGCTTGAAGACCCTGATCGGTGAGTGCCGCTGGCGTTTGCTTCCAGGCTGGACATCCTCCAAGAAGCCGTTCCCCGGCCCCATCCTGGGCGGTTTTCGGGAAGCCCGCTTGCTCCTGTCCTGGCTCTGCTCCCTCTGGGAGGGATGCTCCCCTGCTGACCGATTCCGGCTCCTTCCGGATGGCTCCTGGCCCTGCCAAGTCCCCTCTCCAGCCTGGGTCCCGTGCTGTGTCCGTGAAGGCCCTGGGGGCCCCTTGGACCCTCTGCCTGCCCTTGGCAGAGCATGGAGCAGTAGAGTGGAAAGACAGGCCGGGGCGCCAGGCAGGGCTTGTGTGTGGCTGGAGGCTGGACCCCCAACGTGATGGGGAGCTCGCCCTGGGAGGGTTTTGAGGAGGTGGATCCCCTGGGGTCAGCCTGGAGGGCCCCTGTAGTTCAGGCTCAAGTGTGAGGTGGGGCAGGTGTGGGCGGGTTCTGTGCTGCAGGGGGAGCTGGGTGAGGGGGGGGCAGGTTCTGTG
>PISW01009268.1:0-62973 GCA_004023785.1 Mungos mungo | reverse complement strand
CCCCACCAGTCGGCCGGGCCGTCAGGAATCCAGACTCTTCCAAACTGCTCCTCCCAGTCCATGGCCCTGGGGCTAAGCCTAAGCGCCTGTTTCTCACAGAGAAATGGGGCTCCGAAGTGACAGGGCTCAGGACGTGCTTCCTGAAAACCTGGTCCCTTGGCATAATGACTCTTCAACCGAAGGAATTTGAGAAAATGGCAGAAGCAGGAAGGGCTCTCTGACCTCTTCCGGAAGAAGTCATAGACCCTCCTGGGAGGGACGCCCCTCCCTGCGACCGGAAGGAAGGACCGTCCATATCTCCAAGATGGGGTGGCCGGGGCGGAAGACGCTGAGCAGAATCGAGACGAACAGACCTCGCTGAGCTCCCCGGGCCACCCCCTGAGCCCACACGACTCTGTCCCGTCATGTTTTCCCACAAACCCCCCACCCCATCGGCACCAGACCCACCCACCGTCACAACACTCAGCGCTGACTGCTGCTCCTCCTTTCCTCATGAAGCCTCCTGTGGCACATAAAACATACTAAATACACTGTGTGTTTCTCTCGTGTGTCATTACAGAGCCCCAGGGGAGACGACAAGGCAGAAGGAAAACGAGCTGTTCCCACGTGTGGCTGCAGGACGGCAGCAGGCGGCAGCGTGGCCTGACCTCCCGCACTTCAGCCTCTGTTCAGGAGGGTGGCCACCCCGGCCCCACTTGGGTAACCAGGCCCGGGCAAGATGGTGACCTGGCGAAGGTGGCGCTCATGCCCTCAAACCCCCTCACTAGCAGCCCCATCCACTCAGGTGGACCAGGAAGGCTGGGATCTTCCTGGCCAGAGGCCCACCCTGGGGACCCCCATGGCTGGCAGTGCGCTGCAGAGGCTGGGCACCTTAGGGCTAGGCAGGTGACCTGTTTTCAACTCTGGGTCCCTGTCTCTGAAAACTCTCAGCTTTCCAGTCCTCTGGATCAGGGGGTCCTGGGGTGCCACGTCTTCAGGAGCACGCAAGGAGCCCAATGCCATTCCCAGCTGCACGAGAGCCCAACTTCAGTGACAGAAGCTCCCTCTGCTGCTGAGGCCAGCGTCCTGGGCAGGGAGACTGGGGGAAGGAACCTGGCTCAGGCCCTTTCTCCTAGGAAGGTGATTCTTCCATCCGTCCATCCATCCACCCATCCACCCACCCATCCATCCACCCATCCGTCCATCCTTCCATCCATCCACCCATACATCCATCCATCCATACATCCATCCATGCATCCACTCATCAATCCACCCATCCATCCATCCATCCATCCTTCCATCCATCCACCCACCCACCCATCCATCCATCCACCCATCCATCCATCCACCCATCCATCCATCCATCCATCCATCCACCCATCCATCCACCCATCCATCCATCCATCCACCCATCCATCCATCCATTCATCCATCCATTCATCCATCCATGCATCCACTCATCCATCCACCCACCCATCCATCCATCCATCCACCCATCCATCCATCCACCCATCCATCCATCCACCCATCCATCCATCCATCCATCCATCCATCCATCCATCCACCCATCCATCCATCCACCCATCCATCCATCCACCCATCCATCCATCCACCCATCCATCCATCCACCCATCCATCCATCCACCCATCCATCCATCCACCCATCCATCCATCCATCCATCCATCCATCCGTCCGTCCATCCAGCCAGCCAGCAAATATCTCCTGAGCTATCTGGTGGACTTCACAGTTGCTAGAACTTCAGTTTTTTGAAAAGTCGGGGATCAGAGGACATTGGAGGTCCAGGGGCTGTGCACCCAAGAGTAGTTTTGCCTTGGGGAAAAGCAATGCACCCCTCTTTTCTGCCCCTGGGCCAGGAGGGGGAGATGGGCATCTACTGAGAAGACAGCAGGCAGCCCAAGTTAGCCGTGAGCCCTGAGCCCCAAGGCTGCCTCTTGTGGGACTGAGCCCCTCCTCTGGACCCCATGGAGGCCCCACTTGCCCCTGGCGGTGAGGAAGCAAGAGAGAAATCCCAGGAGAGACCCCTCTACCCCCCATGACCCAGAGAGTGGCTGTGGTCATCCCAGCCCCGCATCACGGACCACCGTCTGGGCACCTATGCTGTATCAGTCCGATCTGGCTGCTACAACAAAAACATCAGACACTGGGTTGCTTATAAACAAGGGAAGTTCATTTCCCACGGTTCTGGAGACTGGAAGTCCAAGTTCAAGGTGCCAGCAGATCCAGTGTCCGGTGAGGCCCGCTTCCTGGTTCAGAGCCAGCCCTTCTCACTGTGTCCTGGGCGAGGGGGAGGGCAGGGCAGGGAGCTCCAGGGGTCCCCTTCATAAGGGCACAAAGCCCACCCTGAGGGCCCCTCATGACTAATCACCTCCCAAAGTTCCCACCGCCTAGTACCATCACACCGGGGGGTTAGGATTCAACAGATGCATTTTGGGGAGACACAGACACCCAAACATTAGCCCACCCCTCCCAGTCTCAGCCCCCTGACACCAGGCTTCTCAACAAGGGGCTCTGCTGCTCCCAAGGAGGTCCCGGGCGGCGAGGCTAGCCAGGGGAAGCGTGAGCTGCAATGAAATAGAGACAAAAATGCTGAAAATACAGTCCCCCAAGAGCCAGCCTCCAGATCAGGTGAGGTAAGACCCCCAGGCCGGTGTCTGGAGCCGGTGGCCATCAGGGGCCGTGCTGGACACTTGGCTGCCGTGTTCTCATCCAGCCTCCACACAGCTCCGTAAAGCTGGCACTTCCATTTCCCACACTTTGCGTGTTGGGGAAGGGCTCAGAGAGGGTCAGTAATTTTTCCAGAGTCACACAGCAGGTTAGCAGCAAAGCTGGGATTCGAACCCAAGCCCTGCGATGCCACAGCCCAAGTTCATTTCTCTGCTTCCAAGGACCTGCTTTTGCGCTGTGGCTTCTGGCTCCCAACCCTCTTCACTCTGAGAAGAACTCCTTTCTCTGACTTCAGGGCAGAAATTGTAGTCAGCACAAAAGCCCCCTTTGACAGAGCTGGACAGGACCCCTGCACAAGGAAAACGGGTCTGCCCCAGCCAGAGCTCTGTCCAAAAAGACAAATGTCGTGGGGTGTATTGTGTCCCCTTCCAACAGATGCTGAAGTCCTAACCCAAGGACATGTGGAGGGGACCTCCTGTGGAATTAGGGTCTCTCCCGATGGTTGAGTTAAGGTGCGGTCATTAGTATGAGTCCTAATCCAACATGGCTGATGTCTTTATAAAAAAGGGAAGAGGTGCCTGGGAGGCTCAGGCAGGCTAAGCATCCAACTTCAGCTCAGCTCATGATCTCACAGTTCATGAGCTCGAGCCCCGCATCAGTCTCTGCACATAGCCTACTAATAGCACAAAGCATTCTCTCTCTCTCTCTCTCTCTCTCTCTCTCTCTCTCTCTCTCTCTCTCTCTCTCTCTCTCCCCCCTGCTCTCTCAAAGTGAATAAATAAACTGTAGAAAAAGGTGGGACAGAGTCTGACATAGAGACACACAGGGGAGTAGCATGGACCAGATGCTTTTCCTCAGCCCTCAGAAAGACCCCGTGGCCTGACAGCTTGATCTTGGACTTCTCCAGAACTCCGGGCCAATAGAAGGTATCTGGTTGAAGCCACACGGTCTTCAATGCTAGCAAAGGAACGCCAGTGGCCAGACCGGGGTTTCTAGAACCAGACAAGTGGAATAAGCAGCCACTGACCCAGATGTCCTCGGAAAACGCCACCCTGCACCCAGACCTCATTCTGGGAGGAGAGCCGGCCGGGTCAAGCTGAGTGAGGAGACTCTAGAAAACTTAGCCCAGCCCTGGGCCCAGAGCGCTAGCCGCTGTAGGCAGGACGGCCATCTGGCCGCCTGCCCCGAGGCGGCCCCCAGGGCAGCAGAGGCTGAGGACCCCCACAGTGGCAGGTGACATTCCCATGGTCATCTGCACCCACCCAGGCGGGTCAAGAAAGCATAGCCAGTGGAGAAGCTCCGAGCAAGGGCACTTAGCAGGGTCACAGCCTATTTATCTGGAATGATTCTAAATAGAGCCTCCGTTCAGTGTGAGCCACTCCGACTGCGGCAACAAGTTTCTGTTATTAAGGAAGAAAGCTCTCAGAGCTGAAGGAGCATGAATATTTGCAAATTCTGTGCAAATTCCACTTTTCTTTCCCCACAAACCAGCTCCTTAAAGAGGCTTTTGGACAGAACCGGCATTCCAATTAGAACGACGTGTTCGCTGCCTCCATAGCAGGGACAAGAGCTCCCCCCGTTGTCGCCTGCTGGCCA
Source organism: Mungos mungo (assembly GCA_004023785.1). Classification (NCBI taxonomy): domain Eukaryota; kingdom Metazoa; phylum Chordata; class Mammalia; order Carnivora; family Herpestidae; genus Mungos; species Mungos mungo. Next base: position 58,712 of record PISW01009268.1, on the reverse strand, counting down.
CACGCACAGCAGCACCTGCGGGCTGGAGCTGCGGCTTTGCCCTGAGCCCAGACCCCACCACTGGCAAGGCCGCGAGGTGGGGGGCCCCCATCCCCCCAGGCCCGGAGAACCCTCCTGAGGCAGGGGAAGGTAGGAGTCAACACAAAGGCAAAAAAGCTCTAGACAGTATTGGCTACAGGGTTGGTAGACCAGATGGCTCGGTGATACAGAGCATCAGGGAGAAGACGGAGGCGCGGCCGCCACATCCCAGGAAGCGGGCAGTGGGCTCGGAAGGTGCAGCGGGAGTCCAGGCAGCGGCTTAGCACCGGGGGTTGAGTTAGGGAGGGGAGGCTTCCTGGAGATGAAGGAACTCGGAGAGTGTGCGCTGACGTCCCCAGCCCGGCCCAGCACCCGGGGTACTGTCAGCCAGGGGCGCCTCAGGGACTCAGTCGGTTGAATGTCCGACTTCAGCTCAGGTCATGACCTCACAGTTCGTGGGTTCGAGCCCCGCGGTGGGCTCGCCGCTGTCAGCCTGTCAGCACAGAGCCTGCTTCGGATCTTCTGTCCCCTCCTCCCTCTCTCTCTCTCTCTCTGCCCCTCCCCTGCTCACATTCTCTCTCTCAAAAGGTAAATAAAACATTTATTTAAAAAAAGAAGGAGAGAAGAGAAGAAACGCCGGCCATATCTACAGCAGACCTCTTCCTGTCCGGGGTCCTCCGCGTCGGATCCGCAGTGGCATCCGCCACCCGCCCCACAGCAGTAGCTGTCTGACTGCAGATCGCCATGTCCTTTGTCCTCAGAGATGACATGTTGGATGTGCCGCTGGGACAGCCTACACTTGGGGCCCTGAAAGGCACCCCGATGCAGTGAAAAGAAAGGAAGAAGGGTTTGGATAAAAGCTAAAATCAAGATCGTGGAGTCATTGCCAAGTCTCTATACGGCATTTAACCACACGACAACCCCGGAGGGAGAAGGCCTTGCCCAAGAAGAAAGCAGAAGGAATGTCGTCATTTCTCTAAGGCCAGGGTGACGCAGCCAGGGGGCAATCCCAGGCCCTGCGGCTCTGAGTCCCGCACACCCCTGTCCTGCCCTGCCTCTAGGGACCCTGTCCCCACAACCCCCACGGCCCCGAGGCCGGCTGGTGAAGCAACACCACGGGGCACCAGAAATGACACCAGACTCTACTGCCCGCCCCAGTCCACAGGGGGACAAACTGGAGCCCAGGGAGGAGCAGATCGCACATGTCCGCAAACGCTGAGTTCCCGAATGTTCTCTACCCTTGCTTTACTGAGCAAGACGACGCAGATGAGCCTGTGAGAAACCCCACTTCTGACCTGAAAGCCTTGGGGGTGAGGCAGCCACGCCGGGAAGCGGCCCCGCTTTCCTGGGGTCTCGGAGGCAACGCGCTGGTGGGGCCTGACCTCCGAGGACGAGGCGCAGACACATCCTGCTGGGGACCGTGCCCTGTCCCAGGACAGGACCACAGCCCGGAGCACCTGCTGGCTTTTCCAGGCGTGGTATCCGCCCGAGAGCGGATTCGCAGGAACAAGAAACGTGGCCCTGGTGGGAATTCCCCTCACTGAGCGGCCACTCCCACGGATCATTCCGCTCCGCATTCTGAAGCCCCCGCTCCCTGGACACTTCAGTCCGACATGTGGACTGACCCCTGAAAGATGGCACGCCGGGCCCCGGAGGGGTCAAGGAGCCAGAAGGCAGGCGAGGGGGGCGCCAAACATCCGGCCGAAAACACGCCGCCCCCCACGGCACCCTCACACTCCCAGAGCCTGGTGCCAACTCCGGGCAGCTGGTGGTCTGCGGAGAAACTCGAACGCACGGTCTGGAGCCGGACAGCTGCTCGGGGTCCCGCCCGAGGCGGCCCCTGTGAACCCAGCATGTCCGGGAGGTTTCCTGCTGGAGCCTGGAAGTTCAGCTCCGCTGTGCCTCCCCCTGGTTGTGTAGTTACACTCTTCAGTGTGAAAATAATGCTGAGCCCCGAACCCCGTCCTACAGGGACCCTGCAGCTGGACGGACGCAAGCTCAGAGCGAGACTGGGGACCCTCCCGGCCTGGCAGGGCTGTCGTCAGTACGTGCGGGAGTGGGAGGGTGGGGGGGCTCGGCGTGTGGGCGCCTGGACTCAAATCTTGGCTCTGCTACTTTCTTGGCCATGTGACTTTGAGGAAATTAGGTCACTCTCTATGCCTCCGTGTTCTTATCTGTAAAATAGGGGCAGTGATGGTGCCCGGTTCACGGGGAAGCTAAATTCTCTAACGCGGGACGTGCTCTTGGTTCAGGGCTGGGCCCCGTAAGCCGCCATGGTTACTTATAAGAACGAGGAGGGGGCTTCCGGGGGCTTCTTTGCAGAGCTCAGGAAGCCACCCAGGTCCTGGCAGACAGGAAGAGGGGGTGGCGGGTGAGCCCCTGGTCTTTGGACCCGCCCCCAGAGGCTGGAGCAGGCAGGATGATGGGGGGACCTAGGTGCCCACGCTGGCCCTCCAACACGGCCCTGCTCCAGGAGGGGGCTTTCTCTCCCCTACCCCTTCCTAGGCAGCACTGGGATCTCACACAAAGAGGAGCTTCTGGTGAGAGTGGCTGCAGACCCCTCCGTGCTCATGGCCAGAGAGCTCACACTGGGCGCTGTGAGCCTCAGCCGGAGGCCCGGGCTTTCGAGATTCCAAGGCGTTCTGTAGGGCGCAGCCCCTGGGTCCAGGGCACAGCCTGCTCTGCTCTCTGGAGCAAGCAGAGGCGGGCTTTCCCCAAAGTTGCACACTCAAGGACGCCCCTGCCAAGGGGAAGAGGCAGGGTGACACAGGGAAGGTCTTCCAATCAGCCTGCAGCCCCCACCTCCACCTCCAAAGCCGGCACCAGTGCTCCCTCCGCGGCCGTCACCCACCTCTCTGACTCTCTGCCTGCCCTGTGGTGACACTGTATCCACCAGAATGGCTACTCGCCCCTCGTCAAGGTCAGGTCGTGAGCAGCCTTGACTCCCTCTGCCACATTAACTCCCCCTTGGCACACAGCCCAACCCGCGCCCAGGTCCCGGGGCTTCAGACGTGAACGGCTCTGAAGGCATTATTCCGCAGCCGACATGCCCATTGCACAGCTGGCAGTGACAACGGTGACAAGCACTTATTTAGCGCTTCCTGTGTGCCAGCGCTGCTGTGCACTTCAGAGGCACGGCTCCTGCTCTACATGGCCCGTGCAGGCGACCTTACTGGCCGCTGTCTGTGTCTGATGGAGCCCAGGTGCTGCTGGGAGGCTGAGGGCTGGCCCGAGATCCCCGGCACCACCTCTGAGCCCCGGCATCTGGCCGGGAGCCCCCCGTCTCTGGACACCGAGCACCCAGAGACAAGGAGCACAGCAAGTGGCCAGAGGCTACACGGCTGGAGGCAGGCCCCTGAGCGCACGGTCTCTCCGCCGATGACCCGAGCTCGCGTCCGGGCGCCGGGACCAGAGGCGCAGGACGGGGCTCGGTGACAAGTAGCGGCCCGCTGGGAGGGGCCGGCAAAGCCCCGCAGAGAGCCCGACTCTCCGGCCTCTGGCCGCAGCGGGGTGGGAGCGGAGAAGCCGTCAGGGAGCGGTTACCCCATCCGCCGGGGCTGGGCCGCCTCCCCCGCGGTCCCCGGGCCCCGCGCGAGCGAGAACACAGCCCTTCCCGCTCATCTCCACACTTGTCACAGCTCCGGGCCAACTGTTAAAATAACTTTTTGGTTGTTATTACAAAGTAATAGATGTTTATTGCAGAAATTTTAGAAAGTGCAGACAAGCCAAAAGAAGGGAATAAAAATTACCCAAAAGCCCCAAACTGCAAATGTACCACTTGACATGTTTTGTACATCCTTCCAGTAATTTTCCTCAGCATTCGTTTCTATGTTTTTCTAAAACGAGCTCTCTAAAAATGGGCTCACACTTTTCTTCCTGTTTGGCAAAATGCCTTTTCTCCTGAATGTATCGGGACTGTGTGGGGGAGAGAGCTCTCTCCCCCTCTTCCCGCCCCTCCGCTTCCCCGGAGAAGAAGCTGGCGCGGCCAGAACCCCGGAGGGCTGCGTCTCCACACGCGTGGCCATGAGTTAAGAGAGCGCACACACACGTGCACATATGCACACGCGCACAGGGACTCGGGCACAGACGTGCGTGTGCTGCACACATGTGTACAGACGCACGCGCACGTGCACAGGCAGGGGCTCCTCGGCTCCAGCGCCAGGCAGACTACCGCCCGGGGCTGCTTGGACCGCCTGGCTCTGCCCCGGGCCCTCACACGCCCACACCAGGACTGTCATCCGGGTCTCCACGGTCTCCAGGTGGGCAGATCTGACTTTGGGAGAACAAATGAGCCTTGCGGGGGCCTTGAGCCCAAGCCCTGCCTTCCGGGGTGCTCTCTGGAGAACCCAGCCCGGGGGGGGCCACGGGTCCGGACACAGACCCCCCGCTCGCCGGCCTGCATCTGCTCACACCCGCGTCTGGGCTCCTGGCCAAACGGCATCTCGGAGCCCCATCGCCTTCCGCACTGGCAAAGCTGCCGCCATGCTTTTCCATAACACCACCGTGGGAAACTGCAGGGCATCCAGGGCAGGGCCCACGCAGTCATCCCCTGCCGAGGGACAGCTGGAGGGCCCCTGGCTGCCACGTTAGCACACCCAACACCGTGATCAGCATCACACGCACCCGTGGTTGCTTCTGGGACGGAACAGTGGCCGAGGCGGGGCGGCCACGGCGCCTGCGTGGGTGTCATGAGGCGGGCTGCGGCGGGGGAGGTGACAGGGGCACCGGGGGCCAGGGCAGGTGATGCGGGCCCCCGGGGCCTGGGAAGGAAAGCACATCTGGAATCTTCTGTAAGGGCAAGGGAGCCATTGAAAGAATCTAATCCCTGTAGGGAGAGGGTTGGGAGGGACTTCCGGCCGTCCGGACTCATCCCTCCGGTCCCTCCCAACGTCCCCCGTCTCTCTGTTCTGGCCCGAATGCTGCATCTCGGAGGAGCGTGGTGCTCCCTGCGGGGAAGGGGGGCCAGCGCAGGGAAGGAACTTCGCGGGAGGCCTCGCCGCTGTGCCCCCCCGCGGCACCCCTTCCCGAGCCACTCCGCCTCCCACCTCTGCAGAGAGCCTGCCGAGCTCCGAGAGGAGGCGGGAGGGCGGGGCGGCGGGACGAGCCGTGGGAGAAGAGGCAGCCGGCGCCGGTCCCGGCCTGGCAGGTGCAGGCCTTCCGCCCGGTGAGCCCGGGGGCGCATCGGCCGGCCCCTCTCAGCGGCTGGGAAGCGGGGACACCGGCGGTGACAAGGGAGACCGCATGTCCGGCAGGGGTCTCAGCCCGCTCCCTCACGTGTGCGGGACGCCCACGTTTTGGAAGCCTCCGCACCCTTGGAGCCCACATGTGGACCAGAAAACCGGGCGCTGCGGGCAGGACATTCAAAGCACACAAGCCCCTGCCCCCGAGGGACCTCTCAGGCCAGCGCCACCCCGGACCAGGATGGCAGCCCTGCGCTGGCCCCTGGGGACCTCTCGCCCCCGGTCAGGGTGCGTGTGTGTGTGTGTGTGTGACCATCAGTCTCGACACCAGGACCACACATTGGAGGGGGTGGGCAGAGGGATGGTTCCCCTGATTTTGCAGGTGACCATGAAACTGCCTGGCGACCAGCCCCGAGAGCCCCTTCCTTTAGGGTCCCCTTCCTGGGACCTTTCTAAGCCCTCCTCCCATGCCTAGAACCAGGCAGGAGCCCCAGGAATGTTCCAGGGCCTGCAACAGCCCCCGTTTGTCTCGCTTTGGGTGCTCTGACCTCTGCCCGGAGCCCAGGATCTCCCAGATGCCCCCAAGGAGCTCTGAGACTCGTAATCGGGGGTCGTCCTGGAGTCAGGGCGTGGCTCCAGGTTGGGGGGTCAGGGCCAGGCCGATGGCTCCCGCCAGCCTGTGTGGTGCGCAAGACCTGGCCACCAGAACAGTGACTCACTCATGCTGACGGCAGGACTCGGGGCTGCGGAAGGCGCCCACCGGCCCAAGGGGCTTGCGTCCGCATGTCAGCTCCGTGCTGGCCCCGGGCCGGCGTCCTTCGTGCCGTGACCTGACCCTGCTGCACAACAGTCCCCCCTCCGCGGTGTCCACATCACGGCAGGGCTGGCTGGGCGGGTCTCCTCCAAAGCCTTTCTCCTTCCCCCTCAGAAGCACTTACTAAAATCCACCAGTGCGGAGTGAGGGCTGCCCTCACAGCCCCCTGAGCTCCCGGCCGTCCTCTCTCGGCGCGAAGGCCGGGTCTTACCCATTCCCTGACGCTGGTGGACGCTGAGGCGCCTACTAAGAGCTTCTGATGAGTCAGTACCCTTGCTTGGTGCTTCTTATGCACACGGACTAATGCGGAACCTAAAGTCATCACATAACCTGCCTTCAGAGTATCTTTTTAACTTTTTATTTTAAGGTAACTACAGATTCACATGCGTTTGTAAGAAATAATACAGAGACCCCACATGCCCTCACCCAGTTCCCCTGGTGGTGGCATCTTGTGAAGCTACAGGACAATACTGAGCCCAGGATGTTGACATCGATACGGCCAAGATCCAGAACGTTCCCTTTGCCGCCAAGTCCTGCCTGCTGCCCTTCACAGCCACACCCTCCCTCTTCGGCGTCTGGCAACCACCCCTCTGTCCTCCAGCCCTGCAATTCTGTCACTGGGAGCCTGTTACAGAACTGGAACCGTACAGGGTGCCACCTTGCGGGACGCGCTCTCTCCCCTCGGTGACACTCTCCGGAGACTCTGCAGGCGTGCTGCACGGCGGTGTTCCTCCGGGGGGCGTGGAGGCATCCCGCTTCGCTTCACCCTAAGCCGTAGAGGGACATCTGGCTTGTTCCAGGGTTGACTCGCTGATTGCAAACCAAGCTGCTAGAAACACCCGTGCGAGGTGTCCGTGTGAACATAAGGCTTCGCTTCTCTTCCGGGAGGAGTGGCCGCGTTCGGTCACCGCAGCACACGGCAAGGGCCCGTCTGGGTTTCTGAGAGCCGCCCACCTGCTGTCCGGAGCGGCTGCTTCACATCCCCCTAGCGGCGTGAGGATCCTGGTCTCTCCACGTCCTTCCCGGCATTTGCTTTTGTCACCTTTTTTCTCTTTCTGGCCATTCTGGAGGATGTGTGGGGAGAGTCCACGATTTCCCTAAGGAAGAATCAAGTGGAAAGTCTCTCCATGTGCTATTTTACATCTGTATATCTTCCCTGGTGAAATGTCACCTCTCTTTTCTCCTGTTCAATTAGCTTGTTTGTGGACTGCTGAGGTCTGAGAGGCCTTTACGTGCCTAAGCTACTATTCCTCTGTCAGACATGCAGTTTGCAAACATTTGCTCCCACCGTGGTTTCTCATTTCGTCCTCCTGACAGGCTCTCCCACGGAGCCAAAGCTTTCATTCTGATAAGTCCGATTTGTCAGTTTTCCTTTCATTGTGGTTTTGGCGTCAGATCTGAGGACACTTTGCCTGGCCTAGACCCCAAAAGGGTTTCTACTACTTTTTTTGGTTTCATAGTTTTTTTTTTTACTTTACACTTAAGTCCATAGTTGAATTTCGGTTAAGTTTTGCATAAAAAGTGAGATGCAGTTCAAGGGTAACTGTTTGCCTCCGGACATCCGGTCCTCCAGCCCCGTCTATTGGAAAAGCCATTTTCTTCCACTGAATTGTTCTTGTCAAGCCGGTTGGGCGTATCTGCGGTCTTTTTCTGGGTTCTCCATTCTGTCCCATTGATTTGTGTGGCTTTTTCTTTGCCAGTTTAACACAACACAATTATGGTGGCTCAGGTCACCATCTCACAGTTCGTGGGTTCGAGCCCCGCGTCGGGCTCTGTGCTGACAGCTAGCTCAGAGTCTGGAGCCCGCTTCAGATTTTGTGTCTCCCTCTCTCTCTCTCTCTGACCCTCCCCTGCTCACACTGTCTCTCTCTGTCTCTCAAAAATAAATAAAAAACATTTTAAAAAAATTTTTTTAATTTTAAATGAGCAAACAACCTCAAGTTTGGATGGCCCATGCCGACCAGAGCAGGGATAGGTATAGAAAGGAATTTCCAGCCCGATCCTGAGTGCCAAGAATTGAGGGACGGGGCTGGTTCCCAGCTTCCTTTCCTAAAGCCGGGAACGGGCCCTAAAAAAGCCAGGTCTCAGCGAAACATGCCTCCTCTGCTGGGTCCTCCTTCACCCCCTGCCTTAAAGTGTCCCTTTATCTAGGGAAGCATTGATCTTACTGCGTTCCCGGAAGGCACGGCGACATCTGGTGTCTCCCGAAAGCAGTGTCAGCTCCGAGCCAGTGTCCAGTAGTCCCCAGATTGCCTGTTTCCCGTCCCCCAGCACCCAGTCTTGCTGGGAAAGAGCCATAGGGCCCTTTGGGCAAGACTGGCAGAAAGATAAATGACATAAATTTCTGGCAGTGGGGCGGGGTCTTTCCTCATGGGGCCCAGCCCCTCACTCACTCAAGGGGATCTGGGTCTTTGAGCCGACTCAAGTCTCCTAAAAGTCGGGTCAGCTCATCCCCATTATCAATTTTACCCGAGGGGCCCACCTTTCCAGCCAGGCACCTGCCTAGAACCCCAGGAAAGTGGACCCACTGCAGATTCAGATGGTCAGTGAGGCCCCTGCCAGCCCAGGGCCCCCGACCGGGTCTCCGCCCACCCTGGCTCTGGAAGGCGGCCCCATCCTCGGACAGCAGGCCCGGCCCTTGCAGCACAAGCAAGACCAATCAGTGGAAGAAGCTTCCGCAGCCGCGGGACAGCTGTGACACCTGCCAGCCGAGGCCCCCTGGCAGCCAGCCGCCAGGACCGGTTCCAGCCAAACATGTTCCTCTTCCTCTTCAGAAGGGACATCTACGGGTCAGAAGCCAACATAGGGACCAGAAGCTTCCTCTGGAGGACGAGTTCCAAAGGATGGAGTTAGAGGCTCGATTAAGGAAGATTTAATGAGTTAGACAGAGATCAGAAAGAGGACAGACCCAGGGTGTAAATCAAATATTAATCACCATAAAGGCAAGGCTCGCGAAGGCACAAATCAATAGCGCTGGGCGGACTCGCAAACATCCGCCTCTCTGAAGCGCGTCCAGAAATCTGGGGCTACAAGGCAGGGGAGCAGGGATCCGGAGGAAGGAGAGAGCGTCTCCGTTAGCCAGGAGTCAGGAGGCATCCCTGGAAAATGAGGGAACCCTGGTGGCTGCCTGCTGTCCCTTGGAGCCTGTCTTCCCCAAAGGCGCTGGGCCAGGAGCTCCGGGCAGGAGGGTCCCGCTTCATCCTTCATCCTACTCTAGATCCTGCTCTGTGCAGGGCCCTGTCCTAGGCAACGACCTGAGTCATTACCATTACACTCTCGTGCCACCAAGCAGACAGAGGCTGGGAGATGTGAAGTCAGCAGAGGGGGCAGAATCCCAAGCCGGGCCCTTTGGTTCAAACCCCTCCCTCCTTCCAGGCCCCATGCTGCCCCCACCCTGCCCAGGGCAGCCTGCCCACCAGCTCATCACTGTGCACAGCCAGAGGGAGGGACCCTCCCCTCACCCATGTCCACCCCCCCCCACCTGACTCTCCGAGCTCCCCATCCACCCATCCTCCCCCAGGGCACCAACCCCTCCCCCTCCAGGAAAGGACCTGGTCATCTTCCCAGCAAAACAGAAGCAGAGGCTCACAGGGCACGCCCACCTTGCCTTGGCACTGACTGCTTCCGGAGAGCCCACCTGCGCTCACCTGCTCCCTCTGCCGACTCTCAGGTCGGGCTGCAGGTGCCGGGGCGCTGACGCCCCAGGACCAGCTCCCTCACCCCCTGGATGCTAGATCAGGCTCCTAGATCCGCCCGTAACAAAGTCCCACAGACTGGGCGTGCTAAAAATAGCAGAAATCTATTCTTTGACCTTCTGGAGGCCAGAAGTCTGAAATCAAGGTGTGGGGAGGGCCAGGCTCCCTCCGCAGGCTCCAGGGGAGGACCCCTCCTGCCTCTCCCAGGTCCTCAGAGCTCCAGGTGCTCCAAGTCTCTGCCCCAGCCTCTGCGCTGTCTCCATGTGGCCTTCTTCCCTCTCCCCTGTCTCTTCTCTTCTTCTTTTAGGACCCCAGTCATTAGATTAGGGTCCACCCAAACCCAGGATGCCCTGCTCACAACCTGATTACATTTGCAAAGACTCTATTTCCAACATGGTCACACTGACAGGTATCAGGTTAGGACTTCAGTGTATCTTTGGGGGACACAAGTCAAGCCCTTCGGCTGGCAGAGCTCAGAAATGTGTCCTCCTGTGTGGACTGTGGACCAGCAGCGTCTGGTTTCGCTGCTAGAGAGGAGAAACTCAAGCTGCCCCCGCCCTGCTGGGCCAGGATCTCCCCTCACAAGCTCAGGACGTCCCAGGGGACCCAACCTCAACCCTACTGCCTTCCCAGGGCTGTCGCATCCCCTTCGCTGTGACACTTTCCACAGTTTGCTTCCCCATCAACCATTCACACTCAGATCCTTGGCTCAATGACTGCTGTTGGGACCCCAAAGACAGGGGTGGAGGCCCACGGCTGTGTGCCCCACAAACCGTGATCCTCCGTAGAAACTTGGTCGCCAGCCCTCCCAGAACACAAACACTAGCCTGAGAACTCATCACACCCAGGCCAGCGATGCAAGGAAGAGAGAGGCCAAGAGGAGGAGCTCGCTCAGGGTAAGCTCCCTCTGACCCTCAGCACTAGGCAAGCTGCCTGCCTTTGGACACAGACACAGGGCCTTGAGGAAAGAAGAAAACAGCAGAGGGACGAGGGCTGGCACTGCCCACCGGAGAGCAGCCCACTTCCCCTCCCCCGCCCCCAGCCCCTGGCTTTCTACAACCTCCAGTGGGCGGGCTCTGCCTCCCTGGCCCTCCCCAGACCTCACCGGACTAAGAGGGGAAGGGGCAGCATGGCTGGATGGAAGCAGAGGAAAGGGGGCTCCGCAGACCCCACCGGACCCTGGTTTTCCGAGGGATGTTTTTGGAAATGAGATCACCTTTGCCAGCTGTGGCTTTGATCTCTCCTGGGCCAAGGAACAAACGTAGGAGTTTCTGATCTTCTCCAAACTGCTCAGAGTTTACCACATGGGGCCAAGGATGTGGACTTATTTGCTTTCTTCAGAATACACCTCCGGCCTCTTTTAAAAGTTTCCAAAGAACAGCTTGACCTGGGTGTTACAGGGCTGTCTCTGTTCCCATCAAACAAGAAAATCGCTTCTAAAAGGGAACAAGAAACCCAGAGGCTCCGTACAAAAGGGTTCGTGTCTGAGCTAACTTTCAGGTGGTCCGGCCCACTTCAAACTCTCCAAAGTTCACAGAGATCATTCAGGGAATGTTTTTCAATGTCTGGAAAGGCAAGATTGCTGGCGCGTCCACGGCTCGGCTGCGGGACGTCCAGGCCCACCGCGCGATGCCGGGGCAGAGGCGCTCCGCTCTGCAAACGCCCAGGGCGCATCCGACGGCCGCACGGAAATCCCAAAGGAGGAAGAGAAACTCGACTCCCCGTGGCCAGGACGCGCACCCAACAAACACTGGACCGCCTCCGCTGGGCCACAGTGGGCCACGTTCACGCATGCGCGCAGTGCGAGGCTGGGCTACCAGCTCGGGAACCACCCTGGGGGGAATGGGGGGCCCACAGCCTCTCAGTCTTGGTCTCCTCTCATCCGAAAGCCAATCTCTACCCCTTGGGGCAATCGTGAGAACCCTTAGCCACGGTGCACCCCATGAGCGCGGCCCAACGCCTGGAGCAAGGACGGAACCCCGCACGGGGTGCGCACGCTTCCATGACCGGGACGTCCGAAGCGTGGGACTGTCCTGGAGGGGTCCAGAGCACCCCCTATCTATCAGCCTCTCTCTCTCCGCTCCCCATTCCTCTACGTTGGCTTCGCCCTCACACAGGCTCTGCCTGCACGGCAGCACAACAGCGGCCGCAGACCAGCCATGTTGTCCTCCGGCTGGTGACAAGAGAGAATCTGATTGGCCCTCCCTGGGTCATGTGCCCCAGCATTAGCCAATCGCCATGGCTCAGGGACGGAGCGCTGTTATTGGCCAGCCGAGGGCACGTGACGCATGCTGGCTGGATGAAAGGTTATCGGTTGAATGATCGCATAGCAGGTGCTCGGTTAACTCGGTTTCGGTGCTTTGTGACTGCGCAAGCAGAGGGCGCGGGTGCAGGCCCGCAGCCTGGCGGGGCATCACCGCACCCAGCACTGGGCTGCTCAGGAGGCGTGGACGGTGCCCAGTCCTGCCTCGCCCCCCTGCCACCGTGGGCTCCAGCAACCTCTGCTCCCTGGCCTCACACATCCTTCCCTGCTCCCCAGCGGGTGAATGTCCTCACACGCCCTACACTGGCCGTGCCTGGGGACAGCCGTCTCTGCTGTTTGCCATGAGCACAGGTAGGGGCTGCTGGGCAGCCTGGGGCTGGCTGGTGTGGCCAGGGATCTCAGGTCCGTGTGGAGGCTTCAGGTCAGGGGGACGAACAGAGCCTGGGCCCTCACTGCCTCCCAGAACACGACCTTAGGGCACTTGCCACGGACACACAGCCCTGTAAGCTACCAGACCTGCATGGAAACAGCATCAGAGCCCAGGCACACAAGAGCCACAAGACCCCTGGAGAAGCTGGTCCTAGGCCGGCAGTCCTGCCTGAGGGACAGGCAGGGGACAAGGAGAAGGACCTCACCCCGCCCTCGCTAAGCCCAGCAGGGATGTCCCAGGAACACCCGTCTCTGCGGCAGCAGCACCCGCCGCTAGACCACCGGAGACTCCACCCACCCTGGGCGTGCCCAGCCCCACGGTTTCCTCGGCTCTTGCAGTCAGGGTGCCCACGCACGAGCACAGACTTCAGCGCTCTGACCTGTACTCTTCGCCTCCATCAGAGGTGATGATGTGGTCATTAATGTTCATGGAGCTGGGCTGTGAGAAGGGCTTTGACTTCGCGAGCTCATTTAACTTTCATCTAATGGCTGTGACCGCCCCCCCCCCACCTCCTAGCACCAAGAGGTGATGCAAGATACCCACAGCCCCACAGTCAGCAGGCAGAGGCTGGAATCCAGGCCTCTGACCTCAGAGCCCCTACCCTGGCCATGGCCCACTGCCCGCTGCCCAAGGCAGCCCAAGAAGGCAGCCCACGGGGTTGGGGGACAGGCAGCTCTGTGGGTGCAGAGGAGAGAAGAGCTGGGATTCCCGGTGAAGGATGCCCACGAGGTGGATGGGGAGTGGGCCACCTGAGCCAGCGCCCCCTAGAGGACAGAAAGAGGCCCTCAGTGCAGCCCTGAGGAGGAAAACGAGGGAACAGGAGGGCAGTGGGCATGGGGGTGTCTCCCCAGCCAATCACAAGATCACTAGCACGTTCTGGGGGCTCTTAACCTGCATGGGGCTCATAAACCCCCAGGAAGATTTAGCCAGAATTCCATGTCTCTGTCCAGTGCACCTTTCTGAGAAAGAGTCCCAAGGGGTCCATGAACCCCACTCCTCAAGTTAAGAGCCAGCCCCACATGGCACCTTGCACTCCATCCCATTTCCCTGTGGGGCTCAGGGAGCCCCAGCCCTGCTCACCCTGACACTTGCTGCCTTTGGCTGGGGGACACCTGACCTTCTCCAAACCTGCTCCCTTCTCCGTGCGATCATCACAACTCCAGTCCCCGCTTGGCAGATGGCAAAAAGGAGGCTGAGCGGGGTGAGGACCTGGCCCAACCCATCAGCTTTTAAGTTGTAAGAAGGATCCTCGTCCAGCTCAGCTCCGCCCCCAGCCACTGGGCCGCACTACCCTGCGCGCTCCGAGACTCGGCCTGGACATCTGTCACGCTGGCCCCGGCAGAGGCTGGGAGGCGAGGGGCAACCCCTCCCTTTCATGTGCCATCTCTGTTGTGCACATCAGTCGCAGAAAGGAGAGCTCACAGTGAGCATGAATCCAACCGGCGAAGTCGCATGAACACAACCTCGGCAGCCCGTCTCCCCTCGGCCCTTCAGCCCTGCCGGGCGACAAGCACCGAACACGATGCGAGGCTCACGCTTGAGCTGCGGAACGTACCCTTCGGTTTCAAAAAGGGCGTCTGGCATCAGATCTGTGGATTGTTTAACAGGATTAATCCCGCTCGCAAAGACTCTGCTGCTGCTTTGCTCCTGGCAAGACAGGCCCCGTATGAAGGCGAGAAAGGGGCTTGAAGTCCGAGGATCCAGCTGCCGTGTGCCCCCGGATGCTCCCTCCAGCAGGCATGCTGCGCTTACTCCTGAGGTGCCGTCAGGGGCGGGGGGCTGCAGGAAGAGAGGCCAGCAGGGACGGGGCGCCCCAGCTTCCTCCAGGAGGTTGCAGCCGTTCGAGGTCTCCACAGGCCGCCCCCAGCCTATTCAGGTTTGTCCCGAAAGCCCACGCCCCAGGGTCCGGTGGAACTTCAGGAAAACCTTCAGGACACCTTCAAGCCTTGGATGCCACTGTAAATGTCGGGACCAGGCCGTCTGAGCTAAGTAACGTGCGTCCCAGTGGTAGAGGTCACGTGGTGGTGTAGACACCCTGAGGACACACAGGCAGGCGCCGTATGGCCTGGGTTCAAATCCCAGCTCTGCCACTTTCCTGTCGGACGTGAATCAAGCATCTTAGCCCCTCTGGGTCTCAGATTCATATCTGGGAAATGGGAGGCTGGTGCTGATTGTGAGGCCTGCGCCCCAGGGCCCCTGGGGAGGGCTGGGCACGTAGCAAGGTGCCCGCCCCGGAAGCACGCCGTGGGTGCTGGCTAGCGGTCTTCACGGTCCTTATAATTTAGTGTGTGTTACACTATTATAATGTAAGTGTTGTTACGTTATAATTATTATATATAATCATTATACGTTGCATTATAGCACAGATTGTGTTATTATAATTATAATGTATTATTGCTGGGTGACGGGCGGTAGGCTGTGTTCTTTACATGAATGGTTTTCTCGTTAAGTCCTACCAGCCATTCTCGAGTCCGGAAGCGTTTGGTCCGTTGTGTACATAAGGACCTGAGGAAGATCACCAGCCCCACGGCCCAAGGCCCCACGGCCAGCACTCAGCGGAGGCGGACTCCGAGCCTGGCCATCGGGCTCCAGCCCGCGCTCACTCTGCCCCCAGAGCTGAGACCTCGCACGTCACGGAGTCAGCTGGGCACTGTGAGTGGCCCAGAGTTCAATGACAGACAGATAGACACGGGGGCTCGGCGTTTGGGGACCACGGGGGGAAGGAACATAGGCATTGTGTGGCCGGACCACCCTGTTTTTCAGAAGAAGTACAGACTGTGACTTTCTGTTGTTGGCCAAGTGTTTAATATATTTTAAACACAAGATGACCCGAATATATACGTTGTTGAAAACCCTCTGCCAGCCAGACTCCACCAAACCCAGCACGCAGGCCCCGGCCTGGGATCCCCGCAGTAGGAAAGAGAATCCAGGGGACCCTCATCCCTGCACGGACACATGGTTCTATCACCCTGGCCTTCCCGGGGGGGGGAGGGGGGTTCATCCCTAAGGAAAGCCCGTTTTTCCTGGTAGACAAGGCTGGAGAATGGGGCTCATGGCAGGAGCAGCGCCTGGTCCAGCATCGCCCCCATGGGATACGAGAGCCACCGAGGGACGGGCAGGTGGGCCGCAACGGTCCACCCAAGGACAGGCAGCGGAGGGGGCGGAGCCCATCTGCCTTAGGTCATGCTCAGTGTGCACTGGTGAAATCAAAGCTCAAAGCTCTGGAAAACTTACAGAGGCCAAAGCGAGGAGGAAATTGGAAGAAGTCGTCTCTGCCCTGGCCATACTTCGGAACCCCTTTGCTCCGAGAGTCACGACTTCTGCTCTGCACGGGGGGGGGGGGGGGCCTCCTCCAACTTCCGAAGGGCACAGCTGTGTCTCAGGCACCAGGGTCCCTCCCTCCCGGCCTCTGGGACCTGGGAGCATGTCTGGCAAACAGTAACGGGAAGAAATGACGGAACAGGAGGACTGAGGGGCAAAGTGGGGCTGCACGTGTGGGAAGGAGGGAAAGTGGCCGCGGACATGCCCCCCACCCCACACCGCCTGCAAAGGGCTCACTGAGCTCCCCCCCACACCCGTTTACCACCCACTGTTCACCGGCCAAGGGAGGCACGCACAGCCTCCAGGGAAAGGACGGCTCTCCCCAAAGACCCAGGGCCTCCCATCGGCAGAGCCCAACCCCAAGTTCAAACCACAGCACTTTCTCTTCCGAACCCACCTTGGACTTCCAGACCCATCTACTGAGGAGCCACCACTGGGCAAGGCTGGGAAGGAAGCCACTGGAAAAACTGGCCAATAGTTACCAGCCCCGTGTTCCAGAACAGCAGCCTGGAGGGGGTCAGCCCACATGCTCTCTCCCCACGGAACCTAGTGCAAGGAGTACACGGCACCCACTGGGAGAAGGCGGAGCCCCTGGGGACCCTGGTGCTCCCGTTTCAGAGCCAGGAGCCAAGACCCAAGGACAGAAGGCCATCGCCCAAAGTCATATGGAGACACACAGAGCAGTTCCGGGGGGCCTGCCCCTCGAAGTCCTGAGCCAGGAGGAGGCTGACCGGGTCTCTGCCTGAGGGGCCATACAGGAAGTGACCACCTGCTCCCAAGGTGGCAGGCTGCCTCTGCACACCAGCCTCTGTCACCGGCCACAGGGCCACCCATCGGACGCAACAGATGCGCCACCTCCGATCAAAGACCAGGAAAACAGCCTGAACACTTCACACTTTGAAGCTCCCTTTGACTCTAAATCCAGGCCTGCAAAATATCTTTGCAGAAAAAAAAGAATCCTCCATTTGTCACGGCGCATTCTGACACATTTGTACGGTCCTTTGATCCATCCCTGGGCTGACAATAGCCTTCCGGTTTCACGTTAAGTAAGAACATTCACAACACAGACAGGAAAAAGGTGGGAAGGAGGTAAATGGTCAATTATTTTTTAAAAAAATGACTTTCACAAATGGGAAGACAAATTCAGTCCATGGAGAGCGGGGCTGGGCTCCCGCCCTGGGATGGGTGCCTAGCGCGGTCGCTCTCCCTGTGGCTGACAGACCCCCAGCCTTGCAGGGAGAGGACGGGGTGCAGTGGGGGAGGGGCTGCCTTGCAGGGAGAGGACGGGGTGCAGTGGGGGAGGGGTTGCCTTGCAGGGAGAGGACGGGGTGCAGTGGGGGAGGGGCTGGGCCTTACCCTGCAGGCTGCTGGTTCCCATTTAGTCCAAACACCCTGTCACTAGGAGCTGCTATGCTGGCTGCGGAGGAACAGACAGGCGGGGGTGCCGATGGGCGGTGGGGGCCCCGGGAGCCAGTCCAGCCGTCACAGCTGGTGAAGGTGGGTCCCCACCTTGCTCTCCCTCAGCCCTGGGGCCTCCGCTCCAAAACCGAAGTCTAGCCTGGCCCGGATGCCAGCAGTCCCTCCTTTCGTGGGAAGAACAGCCCCCTAGTGCCTGCTGTGTGGTGTGCGCTTCTCACAGCGGCCCTGCAAGGCGGGCGCCCCCTTCCTCGGGGCTCAGCCCCCAGATTTGCCCCAGAAGAGGACCAGCCAGCACTCAAGCCCTGGGAAGCCTGGCTCCAAAGCCACTGTGGTCACCTGCTCAGGTTACATCTGCCCCTCACGGCGCATTCGCTCAATTCAGTAGACGCATCTCGGCATGCCGCAGAATGTTCCAGAATGTTCCTCAGCCTGAAAAAGGAAGGAGATTCCGGCACCTGCTGCAACATGGATGAGGCTCGAGGACCTCAGGCTAAGTGATCGAAACCAGGCACGAAAAGACAGATACTACAGGAGTCCACTCCTCTGAGGTCCCAGGGGCGTCCGGCTCAGACACGGAAAGCCTAATGGGTCACCAGGGGCTGGGGGAGGGGAAACGGAGAGTCGGTGTTTCACGGGGACAGAGTTTCAGTCGGGGAAGAGGACGGGGCTCTGGAGGTGAATTCATCTGCGTCGCCTGCACGTTGCCTGCCGTGGTCCCAAGGGGGTAAACGCTGTGTGCTTCACCCCGGTCTCAGCCCGTTCCGCTGCCGTAACAAAATGCCACCGACTGGTGCTTATTAACAACAGGCAAGGATGCTCATGGTTCTGGAGGCTGGGCGTGCAAGATCAGAGGACCAGCACATGTGGACTCCGGGAGGGCTTCCGTCCCCGTGGCAGGGGCAGGCTCATCCCTGAGCCCTCCCGTGACGGATGGAGCCCGGGAGCTCCGGGGGTCCGTCGGTAAGGGCCCTAATCATGAGGGCTCCCCTGGCATGACCTGATCACTTCCTAACGCCCTCACCAGCAGGGGGTCAAGAGCTCAAGCTCCGACTTTGGGAGGAGCACAACATTCAACCACGAAAACCGACAAGACGCATCTCAGAGCCTGGAAGCGGCGTCCCTCATGTCGCAAAGCAGGCCCTCCCTGCGGCCCTGCGACGGGTCCCTCGCTGAACAATCATTCTTTTCTTTTTTAACATTTATTTATTTTGAGAGACACAGACAGAGCATGAGCAGGGAGGGGCAGAGAGAGAGGGAGACACAGAATCGGAAGCAGGCTCCAGGCTCTGAGCTGTCAGCACAGAGCCCGACGCAGGGCTTGAACTCATGAACCATGAGAGCCTGACCTGAGGCAAAGTTGGACGCTCAACCGGCTGAGCCGCCCAGGCGCCCCAAAACAGTCGTTTCTCAAGCGTAGGTGCTCTGCTGGGCACTGGGCTGGAGACAAAGCACGGTTTCTGCCCCCAGAGAGACCCGAAGCCCCGGAGGGGACCAGGGGGCAGAAAACACACAGCCCTGCCCTGTGCTCACTCGCAGGCGTGCTGCCCCGGGTGGGGATGCCCAGGCTGGGGGGCAGCTGGTACCCAGGCAGGAGCAGCAAGAGCCATGGCCGCCCTTTATCGGCAAAGAGGGTCTGCAGCGGACAAAGGAGGCTCAAACATTCCCCTGCTCACGACAAGTCTGCCCCCCAAGCTACGAATGCCTTCCTGCCCTTTGCCCAAGAAACCTTCGGCCGCCCATCGGAGTTCCAGGTGTGGTGAGGCTCACGGGCACCGCCCGCCGGGTGATCTGTCCTCACTGGGTGTCCCCGCCCCGGTGAACGGAGGCGTGCGCTCTCAGCAAGTGAAGGATGTGATGTTTACTCATTGCCTCCCCGGCCATTCTTCATGCTCCGTCCCCAGGAGCCAGGGAGAGAGATGGATGGCCCGGCGCCTCTGGACCCCGCCCCCACCAGACGGGAGCAGCGACGCGCACCCGGCTCCACCCCGGTGTCATCCATCTCAACTTCATTATGTTCTGACAGCGTCTGTTTGAGGTCTGTGTCACTCCCCATCCCGAGGCTTATTTTTCACTTTTGGCAAGTTGTCGAACGCGCTTTCTGTCCAGCCGTTAGTTCGTCCGGGAGTCGCTCCGTCTGGCTGTGATTGAGAGCGCTTAATAGAGTTGCTCAGGCCTGTAAAGATCGCGAATCTGATCGCTGACATTTGAATCTCAAAGGAATCCATTAAAGGAGGCCGGCCGTGTGGACTCTGGATCACGCCACGGTGCTTCTCCAGACCACCGGCCTCTGGGTGGGGGGAGCCCATCTAGCCCCTGCCGGGGGGCTGCACCCAGGACGGGGGAAGGCTGGCCCCTCACCCTTCACAGCCCCGTCGGAAGGGATGCGTTTTCACAGGAACACGAGTTGGGATGGACTTGGCTGGAGCAGACCCCCTGAAGCGACGCCTGCACCGCTGTGGCCCGCTGGGCGCTGACCGCGGCACGCAGCCTGGACGCCTCGGTGAGCCAGCGGGAGCGGTGGGTCTGCAGACTCTGGTGGTCTGCACGTGGGGCGGGGCAGAGGTGAGGGCAGCATAAACGGCGCACAGTTGACCGGGCCTCCATGAGGGACCCCCGGACCCTCAGCATCCTGGGTGGACAGTCAGCCGCGGCTGGGGTGTCGCAAACGCTGTCCTGTCGACACAGCTGTGCACGAGGCGGAGATCACCGCCCCTCCCCGGCGAGGACCCCCGACCCACGAGGGTCAGCCTGGCGGCCAGCTTGCTCTCTGCGGTCCCAGCCCCTGAGCACAGCTGATGAGATTTCCGGAGCTCTGAGTTGCAGCCAGGAGAAGTTTCCATCCGGGCCACCAGGCTGTCACCTACACGCTCAGGTGCCGTGGGGTGGCCACGTGGGCAGTGAAGAAACGTGGGACCCAAAGATGGGCAAGGGTGAAGAGGGGAAGGAGAACGAGGCAGAAACAGAACACGGATGGGACTGCAGCCCCGCCCCCGCGAGGCTGCCCTGGCCCCGCCCCCCTTCCCCAGCCTTGCCAGCAGAAGCAGCAGGGTCCTGGTCCTTCCGGTCCTTCTGGTCCTTCGGTCCCTGCTCTGCGGAGCCCCCACCGCTGCCGGGGAGGGGGGACCGGGGAAGCAAGATGGCAGAGCTGGTGCCACCACAGGAGGTGTCGGTGAGCCCAGTCTTCAGGTGCAACACGCCACACTTGTGAATTTCAAACACACTTTGTTGAATTGAATTGTGTGAATTCAAATAAATTTTCACTTACTCGTGAGTGTTAACAGCCTTCACGGAAGAACATCTTATTCGAAAGGAGTGGCCCGCTGTGCCGGCCCACAGAAGGTCAGACGGAACCTGACTTCATGGCCTCATAGATGTGTCTCCAAGAATGGACATTAATGGGAGTTGGTCTTTGGTTCCCTCCAAGCGTGTCCAAGGGTTCATTTGAATTTTTTTAATTTTTTTTAATGTTTATTCATTTTTAAGAGACAGAGCACGAGCAGGGGAGGGACAGAGAGAGAGGGAGACACAGAATCCAAAGCAGGCTCCAGGCTCTGAGGGGTCAGCACAGAGCCTGACGTGGGGCTCGAACCCATGAACCATGAGATCATGACCTGAGCTGAAATTGGACACCCAACCGAGTCATCCAGGTGCCCCAAGCAATTTTTTTTTTAATGTTTACTTATTTTTGAAAGAGAGAGAGAGCTGGAGCAGGGGAGGGGCAGAGAGAGAGGAGAGAATCCCAAGCAGGCTCTGCACGGTCAGCACAGAGCCAGATGCGGGGCTTGAACCCACAAACCAGAGATCATGACCTGAGCCGAAGTCGGAGGCTTAACCGACTGAGCCCCTGATGTGTCCCAGGGTTCAAAGCCACAAGATCCACTTGCCTGAGAGAGGACAAGGCACGAGCAGCCCAGGAGAGCCAGGCCTCGGGAGACGGGCTTCCATCCTTTAAGAATAAGACTTTAAAAAAAAAAAAAGCAGAGTGAAGAAATTATTTAAAACCTAAACTAAGGATCGTACCAAAAATAAACAAAGTCTAAGCTGACTATAGCTGGCTCCGCCTTCTGAGACATGACTGATGTCATGCTGTAGTTTTCTATCGTCACACAACGGCTTACTACACACCTAAGACCTGGGTCGGGAGTCTGGCACAGGGAAGCTGGATCCTCTGCCCAGGGCCCCAGAGGCTGAAATCGAGGAGTCAGCTGTCTGCATTCTCCTTGGAGGCTGGCGTCTTCTTGCAGCCCCCTTCAGGCTCCTGGCAGAATCCAGTTCCTAGAACGTGTGGGACTGAGGTCCCCGTCCCTCTGTGCTCCTCCAGGCCACCTTCAGGCTCTGGCCACCTGACCTTCTCACCCATAGGGGTTTGCTTCTTGGAGGCCAGGAGGAGAACCTCTGACTTCAGGAAAGGCCCTGTCCCTTTTAAGGATTCACCTGATTAGGTCAGACCCACCCAGGGAAAATTTAAGGTTTACTGATTTGGGATCTTAACTGTGTATTGATAATTCCTTCACCTTTGTCATGTAAATGACTTAGCCATCCAGTCTTAGGGAGACCTTGAAGTCTTCATGACCTTCGGTAAGACCCATCTCTTCTCTTCACTGTTTCCAAGGATGATGCAAATAGAAACTCCTGCTCATGGCCAGTCAGGGATCTCACAGGACCCAGGGGAGGGTCCTCGACAGGCAGGTGCGGCCCAGCCCCTTCCCTGTGTAAACTGCACCCACAGCCTTGCTGCGTGGGACCCTCACGCCAGCTCTGGAGAAGAGGCAGAGGAAGGGGCTGCCCCTTGGATGACGATGGAGTTGGGGGGCAGAACCGGGGGGGAAGGGGTCCAGTCAGTCCCCGCTGCAAGCCGGGCCTGCTGGCTCTGTCCTTTCCCGGCACCGAGCTTTGCAGCTTTAACGGGACTTCCAGAAGCGACCTCGGGTGAGGCATGGTCCGTGACGTGCTTACACATCCTTCTGCTCAGCCTCCCAGCCCGCAGGCCTCAATTCAGCCTGGGCTTGGTCATGACTGCAGAGAGAGGGCTTGAGGCTGGCTTCCTGCAGGAGGAGGCCATGGGCAGGGCCTGCGAGGGGAGGGGCCAGGCTCTGAGGCAGTCTGGACCACCGGGTGCTGTCCAGGGTCCTGGAAGGCCCAGGTTTCCGGTTCCTGTGTCCCCTGTCATCCTCCTCTGGGGTCTGAATCTGAAATGAGGAATCAGGTGACCTTTGCCGGGGTTGTTCATCAGTCACAACCCTGGCAGGAAGGACTCTGCTCCTTGCTCTGCCTTCGGGTGGGCAGGGGGAGGGCCGGAGGAGCGCTGCAGCCGGGGAGGGGGGAGATGGATCAGGCAGCTTGGCCCCCAGCCTCAGTGGGCAGCAGAATGACCGCTGAGGGCAGTGTTCGAGCCCCGCCCCGCCCCCGCCTGGTCGGCCCCTGCCCCCGCCCAGAACTGCGTGTCTCCCCCTCTTCCCCCCTCCTCCCAGGCCTGCCCTCTCTGCTCCCCCCACCCCCCCACGTGCCAGGTTCACCTCTGATTTGTAATACATCTTCTATTTTGATGAAGGGGAGATTGAGACGAAGCTAAAAAAGCTCCAAATGCTGATCAATGCCCCGGCTTGGGGCAAAGCCCCCCTCCCTCTGTCACACAGGCACAAGGACGCTCGAAGTCAGGGACCTAAGCAGCCCCTGCACCGGAGTCCGAACCCCAGTCATGCCCCACCCCACCCAGTGCCAGGCCTTTGCACATTAGAAATCGTGCCTTGAGCCCACCCGAGGGTCTGTAGACCATGGGCGCCCGAACAACTGTTTCAGGTCCCCCGACACCCGTGAAGAGGACGAAATTCTGGTCACGAGCCACTCGGCCGCCCCTTGAAGACGTGCTGCGAAATGAAAGATGGAACCAAGCCGTCACACACAGTCTGATCCTGTCCGGACGGCGTGTGCCCAGCAGGCCAACCCCCAGAGACAGAGTGAGGATTAGGGGCCGCCGGGGCCGGGGCCAGGGGCACGGGAGGTGGCCGCCAGGGGGCGCCGGTCTCCTGGGGAGGGGATGACGGTGTCTGGGGACCAGGCAGGGGTGCTGGGTGCCCAGCACGGTGAACGTGCCAGCTGCCTCTGGATGGTTTACTTTCAATTTTTTTAAATCAATTTTTTGCCGTGAGGCACTAGGTTTCCAGGAGTCTTTCATTTAATTAATAACGCTGCTGGACAAGATAATACACTTGTTCACTCATTTGAAAATGTGTATTGGTGGTGTTGGGGGCACTCCTCAAGACACTGGGGGACACGGAAGAGGAGACCGAGCCCCGCCCCGGGGAAATCCTGTTTGTGGATGTGAGAGAACTTCAGGGGAGCAGCCCCATGGGGACCACACAGAGGGTGGGCTGGGGGCGACCAGGAACGGGGAAGCGGCAGCCAGGAGCCGAGGGTCCTCGGGACACGACAGGACCGCAGAGCAGGACCTGGGCAGCCAGGACCCTGTGACATCACTTCACAAAGGCCGTGGTGGGGGGAGACCCAGGATGGTGGGGGGGGGGGCTCTTAGAAAACACCTAAAGCAAACTTTACCTCACCAGGGAAGGACCTTTGGTATTCCTTCTTGGATTTTTTTTAGTGTGTATTTATTGTTGATAGAGTGTGCGAGCGAGAGGGTGTGCATGCTCGTGGGGGAGGGGCAGTGAGCCAGGGAGACAGAGAACCTGAAGCAGGGTCCAGGCTCTGAGCTGTGAGCACAGATCCCCTGAACCACAAGATCATGGCCTGAGTCAAAGTCAGACGCTTAGGTGACTGAGCCACCCAGGGGCCCTCTTTACTGGTTTTTAACAGCTCAATTGAGATATAATTTACAGAGCGTACAATTCACTCATTAAAAGTACATGGCTCTGGGTGCCTGGGTGGCTCAGTCGGTTAGGCATCTGACTTCGAATCTCACGGTTCATGGGTTTGAGCCCCAGGTTGGGCTCTGTGCTGACAGCTCAGAGCCCGGAGGCTGCCTCGTATCCTGTCTCCCCCTCTCCCTGCCGCTCCCCGGCTCGTTCTCTCTCTCTCTCTCTCACAAACACACGCACATGAAGCACACAGCGCTACGGGGGGAGGAGTGTACAACCCAGACGTGTGCAACCCTCCTCACAGTCCATTTGAGGACATTCTCAGCACCCCCAAAAACAGACTCCACACCCTTCGACCACTGATTCCACAGATTTTTCAGCTCTAAATATGGAAGCAGAACCAGAAAATACGGGACCGCGTCTGGCTTCATCTCAGCACAAGGTGCTTGGGGCTCGTGTGCACGGGAGCTGGTGTCCACGCTGCGCTCCTTTTTGTGGGCGAAGATGTCTGGTGTCAGAATGGACCACGCCACCTCTCCGCTCGTCTGGGATGGACTTGGGGTTGCTTTCGCCTCCTGGTGGTTGGAACCCCGCAGCGGTGCACAGCCATGTCCACGGTTTTGTGCGGACCTGTGCCCTCGTTTCTCCGGGGGGTACCCCTAAAAGTGGCATTGCTGCGTCACGTGGCTTCTATGTTTAATCATCGTTATTTTCTTTCTGAAAACCCACGCTGCGCTCTTGCCTTGGAATCTGTGGAAATATTGTTTCTGTTTGTCCATCTGTTACCTTCCCATCTCCACACAGGGAAATGGATTCGAATCATACCGAGGGTTTGCTTGGCATGGAGCCTAGGAGTGGGGCCGGGGGCCGTCAACAGGCATGTGCGGAGGGTGTGGGCGCGTCCACGCGGAGCCGGGGCAGCTCCTCTGTGTCTCCACCTGGAGAGCGGGCAGGTGAAATCGTGGGGGACGGCGTGGACAGCTTGCCACTGGGACACGGAGGGCAGCCAGTCGCACGGCAGTGGTCCCTTCAAGAAGCAACACGCGAAGCCAGCCAGGTAAACTGAGTCAGGGGGCCCTGCCATCTGCCATCCCCGACAGGCCCATATGTCCGATGAGTTTCCTCATTTGTTCCCCAAAAAAGGATTTTGGAAAAGAGGGAGTCACTACCGTCCCCATCAAAATCCCAGCAGGGTTTATGCAGAAATGGATTCTGATCCCGGAACCCACGTGGAATAGAACAGCCCCAGCGACCTTGACCAAGAACGGAGTTGGAGGGCAACGCCTCGCGCTTATGCCCGGCCATCCTTCAGCACAGCTCTTGTAAAAAGAAAGCACTTTATATTCTGGTCTTTGCAAAGGCTCTCACACACGGAGAGTTCTGTTACTTTACTTTTAATTACGGGTCTTCAGGAGCTGCGTGCTGCGTGCGGCACGTCAGGACGGCGCGGACAGAGTGGTGGGGGCCCCTGGCAAGCCTAACCTGGGCATCGGTCACAACACGCGAGCCGTGGGCACCGACTGATTGGTACCAGAGCCGCTTCTCACGCGGACAACTGTATCTAGAATGCTGCGGAAGAGCTTACAGCACGCGCTCAGGCGTGGCGTTACGGGA
Organism: Mungos mungo; assembly: GCA_004023785.1. Classification (NCBI taxonomy): domain Eukaryota; kingdom Metazoa; phylum Chordata; class Mammalia; order Carnivora; family Herpestidae; genus Mungos; species Mungos mungo. Next base: position 33,143 of record PISW01009268.1, on the reverse strand, counting down.
CCCCATTCCATCTTCACATCAACCTACGACACGGCGGCTCTGCCGTCACCCCACCTACAGACGAGGAAAGGGCGGCTCAGAGAGGTCGAGCAGCAAGAGGCCAAGTTAGAGCTGGAATTCTGGCCGGTGGACCCCGTTAGCCACAGTGTCGGGCTGCTCCTGCCAGGGGCGGGGGCCCTGCCAGGCCCAGCAGCAAGGACGGAGCGAGAGCCCTCCGGGATGGGGTGGAGACACCAGCCACAGCTACTGAGGGAAACACCACGAACGTTCCTCCAAAAAATTACAAATGGAGCCACTGCCCCTGCCGGGTACTCGCGCCCAGAGGCACGGACAGCGGGGTCTCCTGGAGACCTTTGCCCCGGGCTCAGCGCGGCGTTATCCACAACAGCCAGGATTCAGACCTGAGCAAAGTGTGGACGGATGAGTGGATGAAGGGGTGGCCTCCGCTCAGTGGAATACCGCGCAGGCGTGACAGGAAAAGCCTGCCGTGTGGGACGATCTGGGCCGCGTTTAAGGGCCCTGTGCTACATGGAATAAGCTGGACGAAGAAAGTAAGACAGTAAGACCCTGGGTGGCCGGGAGCCGGTCCTTTGAGCGCTCCGCAAGGCGAGCAAACGTGTCTCATAAATGTCAGCTTGATAAACGGGCGACGTCTTCCCGCACGTGAGGCCAAACGCCACCTGATCACAACGGAGCCGGGGGTTCTTGAAATTTGCTTCGAGGGACGAGGGCTGTGGGTGACAGGCATGTTTCCGGGACGAATTACGCTCGCAAGCCAAGGTTCGCCGTGCCACGGGGCATCACGCATATGCGGAATCTCGAAAATGCCAAACTCCGAGACATAAACAATAAAGTGGTAGTTTCCAGGGGCCGGGGTGGAGCCTGCCGCACATTCTGTGTCTCCCTCTCTCTCTGCCTCTCCCCTGCTCGCGCTCTGTCCGTCTCTCTCAAAAATAAACACTAAGAAAATTGTTTTTAAAGAACTCGTGGCTGTAACGAGAGGAATTCTCCACCAGCTCAAACCCTGTATCTGCCGGAAACAAGGGCGATTACACTCTGACCCTTCCCATCACGCGTGGAGGGGCTTCCCCGTCACTTTGCGGTGAGCCAGAGGGGCTGTCTGGGGAGCAGCGAGCTCCCCTGGAAGAACCTGGGGGTGCAGGGCGGGGGCTCCCTGAGGCCGCCTGATGATGTCCGTCCAACGGGAGGTGAAGAAATTTCTGGAGGAAAGGACGGAACCGCCAGCACGGAGATGTTTTAACAACCTCCTTAGAGAGCAAGCGAGTCCGTGCCTTCCCTCCAGAGACCAGACAGCTTCACTTACAGGACGAAGGAAAACAAAGATCCTTCTAGTGTTAGGCAAATAGGTAAAACCGTCAGCACCAGCCACAAATCCGTGGCATCCCGGAATCTTCCTCCCCCACCCCCCACACCCGCCCCTGGAAAGGGTCAGCCCGGAAGCAGTGAGTCAGCCCGGAGGCCCAGCCAGCGTCTGCAAGGGCTGGAGGGCAGGGGCGGTGACACGAGCGAGGAGTAGGGCGAGGCTGCCCACGGGGCAGGGAGCTGCCTCGGGGGAAACCGGTGGGGGTTGCCGGGGCCCCAGCAAGGCGGGGTGGGAGCCGGTGCGTGGAGGGGAGAGGGGAGAGGGGGCAGAGACGAGGCCGGTCACACCCGCCCCGTCTGGCCTGCCGGATTGGGCAGATAAATCAGGCGCCTCCCACTGCAGGGTATCTTGGAGCCGTGAAAATCAGTGTTGTAGAAAACCATTAGTGACGTGAAAAAACGCCCAGGGGACGCTGCCGGAAGAAAGCAAGTTACAAAAGGCGGTACCCGATGACCCTAAAGACCCCGGTCTCTGCCGCACAACGTTCCAGGCCAAACCTCGGTGCCACTGGACTCACCCGTGGACTCTGGGCGGCGCTGGGTGGGGGCGGGGCCCGGCGGGAAGGGCGGGGCCTCGGCTGGGGTGGCACCGGGGCCCATGGGACAGGCCCCAAGATCCAGCCAGGTGGCAGGCAGACTCACAAGCATGGCACCTGGGCCGGGGCCACCCAAGGCCAGCGGGGCCGGGCAGGTCAGCCAGGGTGCCGGCGCTGGGGCCCCCGTAGCACGTCTTACATGGCCGCTCGGAGCCCAAGTTGCCATGAACTGGCCTTTTATGACTTAACCCCAGACTTCAGGGTCACTGTCACCCCCCTCCGCTGGTGGACGTGCTTCAGTCACAAAGATCCCCCACCCCCAGACTCAGGGGCTGGGCATGGACCGTCTCTCGCTGGGAGGAGCTCCAAAGCCTTTGCAGCCAGGGCGGGAGGCCAGCACACCCTCCCTCGGACAGAGCGGAGGCCAGGGTGTCCCCGCCGTCGTCTGAGGCTGGCGAGGGTCTAGACCGCACCCTTCCTCCTTCTCTAAGCCTCCCTCTACAGTAAGCACGTGCTGCCTCATTAAACCAGGGAACAGAGACACGAGGCTAAGGTAAGGCCTACCCGCCCCCCTGTCCTCACACCACCTCGCACCTCCTTCCCAGGGTCCTCTGCTGAGCAGGGAAGGGCAGGGTTGACCAGAAGAGCCACCTGGGCCAGCCAGCACCGGGCCGCAGTGCCGGGACAGCCTCCGAACAGCAGAGCAGGGCTTGCCGACGGGCACGTGCGGCCTGGATCCAGACCAGAGACAAGGCTGTTGGTCCTTCCAAAGGTTGGTTTGTGTGTTTTTCATTTGAGGTCACTGGGCCAATTCACGCAGTCCCCAGGCCCCACCAGTGCCACGCGTGCAGTCACACACTCACCTGCCAGCCCCCGGGGACACTGGCTTTGTGACCCCTCCCGGCTTTGCAGCCCCAGAGTCTCAGCGGCGGGCGTGTCCTCAGAAGGGCGCCCGCCCCTCTGGGGGCGACGGTCTGCCTGGCAGACGTTTATCACGGTTCACTTCAAGACCTCCAGGACCAGGGAGCACTCTCCGTGACGCCCACAGCCTGGACCGGTCTGGCCCCGCCTGATTCCCCCGCCTCCCCCTGTCCCACCCATGTGCTCAGCACCTTCCCCGGCTTGTCACCCCCCTCTGCCTCTTCTCCCGACACACCTTCCCCGGACACCCTCAGCAGTAGCGCCTTCTCACGCTTCCCCGGGTCGCGTGAGCGTCAGGTCCTTGGATTGACTTCTCCGGTCACCCAACCCAAAGCCAGTCCCTCCCCCCATCCTTCGCATCCAGTTACGAAATTATCCACTATTCTCTGCGCCCCCAGTGAGAGCGTAAGCTATTTCAAGGCCAGCGTTTTGACTGCTCTCTTCATGGCCAGGCTGGATTCCGGCCCCAGGAACTGGGGAAGGAACTGGGCCGGCCCTCTGCAGAGGCTGGGCTCTCTGGGCTCCCAGGGATCCGTAGGGCGTGGCCTGCTGGTCTCCCGGGAGCACCTCGGGGAGGGGGGCGCACGCCGCACACACACACACACACACACACACACAGCACGGGGCCTCTGACTCACACCTGCTCCCAGGTGTTAACCCCACCCCACCTCCCAGAAACTTCCATGGGCTTATGGTCCCTCTTCATTCAGCTGCTCAGAGGGGGGTCCCCAAACTGTGAGCAGTTGGGACAAGGAAAGTACAGGAATTGAGAGTGAGCGTTTAGAAATCCTTGCAGTGATATTCAGGGTAATTTTATGTCTGTTGAATGTAATGTGGCAATTGAGACTTGTATCTCCTGTCTTTTCTCTTCCCGTTTTTCTAGCCGTTCATTTTTACCGTATGTTGCGAACCTACTGGCTCATGACAAATAGGAAGTTTAAAAAATGTTGTCCTTCTCCACAGAAAGTCGATAAGCGGTAACACGGGAAGATGGCCAGACTAGAGAGGTGTTCAACATGGCGGCCAGGAGGTCTGGAGGAGATCAGGCCTGGGGGGAGCACGCCCACACCGGGCAGAGTCCCGGGCAGTGGGGAGAGCAGATGCAAAGGACCTGGGGCGGGAGCACAAGAGGAGTGTTCCAGAAAGAAGCGGGCAGAGGGAGGACGGGAAGATCCAGTACTGCTAACTCACCCCCGCCAAGAGTCTCTGGCCTGTAAACCGAGGCCAAGAAGCAGCCACGCTGTGCCCTTTGGCTCCAGGTGGGGCTGGAGAGGAATTTAGGATGGCAGTCTCTGTCTGACGGGGAAAATTCTGAAGAAATCACTGACCTCCGAGCCTCGTGGCCTTTCCAATAAAACAGGGATGGGACACATACACATCCGTCCCCAACGATGCCGTAAAAACTTAATGAGAAGCCACAAACGTATCTGACATCGAGGAGGGCACATGGAATGACTCAGCATATGTTTGGGGAAAAAAAAGGAAAATGCAGCCTTGGAAGGAGACACACTTGGAGCCGAATCAGTCATTTCTGCTTTAGTGAGAAGTAGCATCAGGGTCTGTTTGAGACCTCCCGGTGGGGACTAGCGCACCAGGCCCCGCTCCTCACAGGATCACAGGCCTGTCTGAGCAAGCTCTGCTCCCTCCAGTAGCAGGAAATCCCAGGGGTTGGTGGGGGGGGGGTGCTCCTCTGGGTTTGAATGCCCCTAAGGACAGAGGGCTCCCTCTCAGATGGGCACGGCCAGTTTCTCTGAACCCGGTGTGAAAGTTGACATCACTTACGACACGTTTTTTCTCCCAGAGACGTTCGTCCTCTTAGATCTGTGTCCATCCTTGAACCCCGCCCTAAGCAGAAAGGATTCGCATCTTTCCTGAACCTGATAAATCACGACTGCTCCTGCCAGGTGGGGTGGGGGGGCTCTTCAGAGCAGCCTGGATGTGACCCCTCTCGCCAGCGGCTCAGTGGCTCCGTCACGCAGCATCTTACACAGACCTGCGTGGAAACATACACCCCCTCACACACAGGCACACACGACAAACATGCATACATGCTTACATCTGCATGCACACACATACACATACACTCCAGGACACACATGTATGTGAGCTCGTGTGTGAGGACACACGTGCACACACCCACATTCTCACGCACGTGTCTGTGTGCACATGCATGTGTGTGCACACATATATCTCCACAGGAGAGGCGCTCATGCGCACAGAAGCACATGTGTGCGCACAAATGCAGGTGGGAAAGGATTAGCAGGTGTTTGCTGCGCTTCTGCTTGGGGGGGCGCCCTGCAGGGGTGTCTGGAGCCCGCAGAGACCCTCACAAGAGCCCCTGCCCTCGGAGCGAAGGAGAAGGCAGCGCCTGCCATGTCGAGAACACATCGCAGGCAGGTCTTTGAAAAGGCGGGAAGACCTCTGCACCCCCAGCCCCGACCCCGTGAGGAAGGGGTGCGTCGGGCATCGACTGTGCGGCTGACGCGTGTGTGCGCATGACTCGCCCCTGTCCCTAGGTGTCTTCGGCAGAGAGGACTCGGTCCTGATCGTGCTCCACGCCTGGCCATGGGACCGCACCGTCTCCAGAAGAGGAAAGCATCGATCTCCACGCCACCGCCATGAGCCATTTGGGAGGCATCCCCCGCGGCCCAGGAGGACCCGGCCCCGAGGACCCCAGGCCCCTGCAGTGGGGTCGGCAGCTGAGAACACAAGAGAGAAAGTCCCCCAGGACTCCTGGGGGCGAGGTGATGCCAGGTGAGCCTGGGGGTGGGGGGGGGGAGAGCGGATGCCCCAAGGACGACGCAGAGCTCGGGGAGGACCCAGCAGCCGGCGAGGGCTCCCGTGAACCACATCTGGGACCGTGTGCGCACGGCACTCACGAGCAAAGGATTGTAGCCCCTTGAAATAACAGGAGGGGCGCCTGCGGGGCTCAGGGGCTTAAGTGTCCGACTCTTGGTTTCGGCTCAGGCCGTGATCTCCCGGTTTTGTGGGTTGGAGCCCCACATCGGGCTCTGTGTGGGCAGCGCACAGCCTCCCTGGGGGCCTCTCTCTCCCTCTCTCTGCCCCTCCCCCACTCACACTGTGTCTCTCTCAAAATAAATAAATAAACTTTAGAATAGGAAAGGACAAGTCCATACATATATAAATCAACGAATAAGTAAATTGCATAAAAATGGAACAGACGGAACAAATTCAACAAGCATGATTACGATCACGTAATAATTACAGAGGGAAGCAGGAGAGCTCTTCCTTAGAGAACGCCTATAAATACATGCCCGTGAGATGCTCGAATCAGGGGGTCACCCCGCCATGCTAGAACCAGTGGGTCTAAAGGGTTGTTTGGGGGGCGCCTGGGGGCTCGGTCAGCTAAGCATCTGACTCTTGGTTTCGGCTCAGGCCATGATCTCACAGTTTGTGAGTTCAAGCCCTGCACTGGGCTCCAAGCTGACAGTGAGGAGCTTGCTTGGGGTTCTCTCTGTCTCTTTCTCTCAATGAATAAATAAACCTTTTTTAAAAAGGTTGTTTAGGGGCGTGGCGTTCACCTAGTCTCAAAGCACCTCAAAGCACACAACCACCACCGAGTGATCAGTCCTGGGTCACTGAGGCCTCCTGCGCCCCTCGTCGCGCTGGGCTGGCGAGAACACAATGCTGTCGCCTCAGGAGCCACCTGCCCCCGGCACACAACCCAGATCTCCGCACGAGCAGGTGATACAAGACTCAAAGCCAGAGACGGTACAAAACACCCGGCCTCTTCTCTTTTAAGACGTCAAGGTCAGAGTTGCCCGAGGCAGGCCGAGGAACGATTCCAGGCAGCAGGCCACGGAAGGGAAGTGGTAAGGAACGAAATGCGATGGCTGACCCAGGGCGGATCCTGGACAATGACAGACAGGCCCAAAGCACTTGACGGGACAGCTGACGAAATCTGCACACGAGTACGGAGAAAGAGAAGGGTAAGGCGGAAATGTGAACGGGGCTGCATTTGGGCGGAGAACACAGAATTCTTTGTACTGTTCTCGAGACTTTGGCATAAACTGAGAACGACCTCAAAATCTGAAGTTGCGAGAACGTAACGTGGTTGCAAGCACACTCGAGAGTCGGGGGGTGTTCGAGGGGCCCCCACACCTCCCTCTGCTTCCGTGATTTGCTGAAGGACTCGCGGAACTGGGACAGTCTTGATGGTCATGGTCATGGTCATGCAGGGAAGATGCAGACCCAAGTTGGCAGAGAGAACGGGCCCGAGGGACAGGGTCCGGGAGAGAGCAGGCACGCGCCTCCGGCTGCCGCCCCCCTGCGGCGGCACGCGGACAGCCCTCGTGTCGTCAGAAGCGATGCGCGCTGGGAGCCTGGGAAGCCCCACCGGGCCGTGGTGCGGTCACCCAGGCGGCTGATCCCCGTGAGGCTGACCCTCAGCCTGCAGCAGTCAAGGGTCAAGGGACTGTCAAACCCTCATAGAACATTCCAGTCAGCGGGACGCCAGACCTGAAGCCGCTGCCCTCCTGCGCAGCAGCTCTGACAAATGGATGTCCTTGTCGGGCCCTTCTCCCTGCCCTCCCCCCGCCCCCGGGGGCAGAAGCGGATGCCTCGGCCAGGGCCTCTCAAATGTCTGCATCTTAGCTTGGTAGCCACATGGTCACAGCCATGGCCAACAGGAAAATGACCGGAAGGTTCTCAGAGCACACTGAGCACGTGGATACAGCAAAGCCCTGTGAGTTGCGTCCGCTGCTGCGGGGATCCTGGTTCTAGAGGTGAGGCAACTGGAGCCGAGAGATGGTGGCCAAGGTGAGTTTCCCAACCGCCCCCCCCTCCCGGCGTTGGCCTTCAGGACAGGTGGACACGCCTCTGGTCTTGGTCCGCTGCTCCACCCTCCTCCCCAGACAGGGAGCGGCCCTGCCCCCAGGGACAGGTGCTGCAGAGGGGGTGGGGGACGGGGCAGGACACGACGTCCTCGTTCTCAAGGAGCTCATGGCCTGCTGGGGAGAAGGCGATTAACCAAATATGTTAACCTTTCCGAGTGCCCTGAAGGCAGAGAAGTGGGTTCCATGGGAGACGCACCCAGAGGGACCCTGGATTCAGCCGGTGGCGGGGGAGCAGGCGGGGCCCAGGCAAGGGGACCGCGCACACAGGGGACTTCCTGGGCCCAAGGGGCACCTCTCCCGGGCTGAGTTCTTCTGCCCCGACGGAAAACGAGACAGAGTGGCAGGCAGGGGACGGAGCTGTCACCCTCGTTACCATACAAGGCAGAACTGAAGGAAATGGCGTGCAGGGTGGGGGTTCCCAAATGGGACAGACGGGCCCCCACCAAGCACAGAAGTCAGCCGCGGGCTAGAGGAGCCGGTGCTGCCCTGAAAGGCGCAGCCTCGGAAAGGCTGCCCCAGGGGCACAGCCGCGGCCCCGCCCCCACCGTCAGAAGGGGCGGGGCGGGAACCGAGCCAGAGAAAGTGCCAGAGAAAGTGCCAGACCTTCCTCCCGGGAGCAATGGGATACCGCATGCTCCAGCTTAGATTTTCCTTATTTTTTCAAAATGTACTTCCTGTTGCCGAGAGAACTGACGTGCACAACAGTGTGTAAGTTCGCGCACAACGCACGGGCTCCATGCGTGCACGTGCCCCGTGGCTACCTGTCACAGCATTGTCCTTTGCTGTCGAAGGGCACCAACGCGCAACTAGCTGGGCGAGTGCTGGAGACCTAATGCAGGGCAGAGGGAAGAGAGCCCGCCACACTGGCTCGTGAACTGCAAAGCTGCCAAGAGACTCCATCTTAACTGTTCAAACTTACATTTTCAAAAGGTGGACCTCGCCAGCGGGAGAAAGAGCTGGAGGGGCGACGCGGAGGCAGCAGGGACCCCAGGAGGCTGGTCTGCGGGCCCAGGACAGTGGGGGTGGCCGCCGAGACGCGGGAGGGGGCGGGGCGGGGCGGGGGCGGGGCTGGCGTGGAGGGGGCGGGGCAGGGGCTGGAGGGCTCCTGGGCGTGAACACGCCAGGCCGTTTTTTTGCCAAGGAAGCCGGCTTCCAGTCTGGCCGCCTTGGGCTTTCTATTGTGAGCACCTTCAATGCATGCATTGGGAGCAAGTATTAAAGGAAAGAAGAGAAATCTTCTTAATGATCTGGAGCGCCGTGGGGTCTCTCCGCGGGGGCTGCAGCAAAGCGCAAGTGGAGGCAGCTCGTCTCCCCGGCCTGGGGACAGACCACCGAGATTCTGGGCTCCTACCCGGGAGGCCAGGGCCCCATGCCGCATCTGAAAAGGCACCGGGGAGAGAAATGAAATAAGAGGAAAACCAGGCTTTTCCAATAATAAAAGCAATACCTCTCTGAGTTCCTTTGGAGAAGACTGCGGAATCTGGAGGGCATTTAGCCCTTAGAGCGTGAAATGTTCTGTTAAATTACTAAAAGGAAAGATTCAGGTTTCTTTGAACCTGAAAGATAAAGTAATTACTGAACCAGAACTCACAGCGGGAGATGTTTTATGGAACCGAATTAAAGCCGAGCGGGAGGACGGAGTCATCAGAACCCTTGAAGGAATCCATCACGGGGAGCTAAGTGAGCAGGCAGGGGCGGGGCAAGCTGGGCGCAGCCATCCGGGGACTGGAGGCACCCGGGGCTGCTCCCCGCCCGACACGAGGCCAGGATCCTCGGTGATGCAGGGCACACAAGCGTCCCCTCCAGTGACTCCTCGGAAGGCAGGCCGTTTCTGCACGCGCACGCACGTGTACTCTGCTATACATTCTACCCAAGTGGACCCACATCTACATACCCACGTGTGCGCGCATGCTCACGTGCCTACACAGTGCCCGTGCACACATGGCCACAACGTGCACCTTCACATGTGCGTGTGCATTCCCACATGCACTCGAGTGTGCATGGTATACATAGGCACACACACATACATGTGTGCATGCACACACACGAAACTGCTCCTCTCTTCGTCAGCTGCTCGCAAGGAACACAGCCTTCTGCTCTCCAGACGCATCAAACAAAACTATGAGGGGGCTTAGCCAGCAGCGGCGGAAAGACAAAGACGGCCAGATGGTTGCGTTTTCCCCACGGAGCCTTGAGCGCCGCTGTGAGCCACGGTGTTTTCGATCCGCAGATCCCGGGAGGATCTGCAACAGAGCAAACTCCCTCCACCCCAAGCCGGCAAAACCGGAGGTCTTAGCGTGGGCTCTCCAGCACGCCGAGCCTGAGGCAAGGATCGAAGTCCCGTGGGTTCCTCTGGGAGGTGCAGACCCGGGTCGGCCGCGGTGAGGGAAAGAAGAGGGACGAGACAGGGTGACGCAAGCAGAGTGACTCACGACGGGCTGCCGGCTGCTTCGCGGCGAGCCCCGGGGCCCCGCGTGTCCCTGCGCGGGTGTGTCCACCTGGCATGTGTTCCCGTGGCCAGGCTGCAGGCAGAAACTGCTGCCAGTCGTGCCACGGTCAGGAGGAGGGGGAGGAATTTCCCTGTCCCACTGCCCACGGGCCAGAGGTCAAGGCCCAGGGCTCCGAGGTGTCAAATCCCACACCCCAAGACCAGGGCTTTCCTCCAAGACCAGATGTGGTGGAAGGAGTTAGAAGGGAAAGCCCCACCCCCCCCCCGGGCCAGTGCCAGGCTGGTCCTCGGGGACGGCTGCCGTCCAGGGCTGGGGAAGATCACCGAGGACACCCAAGGCTTGTGTCCAGCGAACCAGAGCCCCGTGTGAGGGCAGGCGGTGCCACACGCCGGCCGGGTTCTGGACTCCCCCACCCAGCACGGTGGGCCCTGCGCTCCGTGAGCCCAGCCTTGCCGGGAAGCCACGCACGATAACTACGACACACAGAAGAATCCAGAAACTCATTTCTTCCTTTAGGAGAGAAGGTTAGTTTTCTAGAGTCATGAAAATAAAATCCATGAAGACTGGGAATTTTTTTTTTAAGGAGAAATGAAATCAAACAAAGGAAAAGCATCAGCCTGAAGGTCAAACCGAGGCAAGGAAGAAATAAGTGGGATTTGCCATATGGTTCATGGATTTGCCTCATTTGGTCAATTTTGCCAGTCCCACTGGGGTGTAGATGGCTCGGGGCTGGGAGAGGGGAGGGGCCGGAGAGCAGAGCAGGTGGCCAGCAGAGAGGAGGCGCCCTGCTTCCCCAGCAGGACAGGGGACTCACCCACCCTTCCAGGGTCAAGGATCCCAATGACGGAGCCCCTGGCCAGAGAGGGTACAGCGCCTGCGGGTCTCCAGCAAGATTCCAGACTTCTGATGTCATTTCTCCACCTGTCGCTGCGCCCACACCCACCACCGGGAAGGGTTCAAGGCTTCCCCAGGCAATCAGCCGGCTCTGGCCAAAGCCATCAGGCACACTGACAGCTCCTGTAGAAAAATGGGAGAAATGTAAGCTAAGCAAGGACACCATTTAGCTATTTTTCCCCGAAGCCATTTTTATTCACACCATTTTGGGGGCTGAGATTTCACGCAGCTCTTTTACCCCCATCCATCTGGTTTCCTTGGCAGCGGCCGGCAGCATGATGGAGTGGACGGGGCCCCCGGCCGGGCGCCGGGCCAGCCCCCTCGGCCCTGCTGGGGCTGCGTGGCCCCGACTGGCCCCCGACCTTCCCAACTTGTCAGTGGGGGGGCTGGTGGGAGTGATGGGGAGCCTGCACCCCCTTTACCTAGGAGGCCAGGGGCTCCCAGAGCTCTGCCAGGGACGGAGCACAGCGCGTGGGACCGACTCAGCGCAAGCCAAAGTGGCCTCCGTTCGGCGAAGTCTGGAAGGGGACGTGCCGGTAGGAGAGGTCCCAGTAATTACCGCATTAGGACAGAGCCCTCTGGAGACCAAGTGAGAGGGTGCTGGGCACTGGAGCAGGCCGGGTCCCCGACACGCCAGGGGTGGGGGGCTCCCGAGGAGGACTTGGGGAGCTGAGCCGGGCAGCGCCCAGAACCAGTCCTCCGGCTTGCCGAAGCCGCCGCGTTGCAGGCCCGGAACAGGCAGTGAGAGCAGCTCTGAGCAGCAGCTAACGCGCTCCTTTTCCTAACAGCGGCCTCCAATTGGGACTCAACTTGGAGGACACTTTCCTCAGAGTCACCGGCACAGAGTCCTGTCGGAGACGCCAGCACCGGGCTCAGCTCTCACCGAGAAAGTCGGCAGATCCATGTCTGGGCCGCATCCGGCAAGAAAGAACGAGGCGGAAGCAGGAAGGCCCCCTTCCCCGTCAACAAGCAGCCAAAGCCCCCACCAGAGGCTTGGCAGAGCCCCCGGGATCCCCGATGACCAGGAGGAGGAGGAGGCTGCAGACAGGCCTCCCCCCAGGGACACGGGGTGGCCCGGAGAGAAACCCCAGAGCCGCTGCCGGAGCTCAGAGTGTGGCGGGGAAAGGTCGGCAGCGGACGCCGGGCCCCCTGACCAGTGTCTTCCACCTCTGACGACGAATACGCACGTCCCTGATGTCTGGTCTGACGTGGGCGAGGCCGGAGAACATGACAAGCGGTGACAGAAGCCAGCTCTCCAGAGGCTCTGTGGTCACTGGCACGAAGTGTCCAGAAGCAGTAACTCTGCGGAGCCGGGGGTCCGGGGGGTCCGGGGGAGAGACCGGGGTTCCTGGGGGCGATGCGTTGCTTTGGAAGCAGTGAGAAGTGATGTCTGCGCCACATCATGAACGCATTAGCACCACTGAATCCTTCATCTAAAATGGTTAATCTAACGTTATGTGAATTTACCCCAAGAGAGAGGGAGGGAAGGAGGAAGAGAGAGTCGAAGTGGGTAAGACCAATGCTAGACAGGAGAGGAGGCCAGGACGGCAGGCGCAACCCAGACTGTCCCAGCAAACGGGCCGCACGGGCAGCGGCCCACGGGCACATTCTCTGAGGACCGGAGCTCAGGCAGCCGTGGGGCTGCAGAGACGCGCCCGTCAGAGCCCCTCCCCCAGGCCAGCAGACAGGGAAAGGGAGGGGAGGGCACCGCGGCCGCTTGCTCTGCCCGTTGACCCTCCCAGGACTGGGCGAGAACACCCTGTAATTGACCCCATCTGCCCTCCGACTTCAGGCAAACTCAACTCTGCCGACAACGCATCAGCTCCGACTTCACGTCAGTTAGAGGGGAAGCTTCTCAGGAACGCACCTGTCTGAGCGCTCATGCCCCCCTTCACACACACCCCCCCACCCACCCACCCCCACCCCTGTCTCCGGGGCGGTAAGACGTGTTGCCTGGTGAGAGCAAAGCCCGGCTCCGTCTCCCAGCCCTTCCCAGCCAGGAATCCTGACATTGAAAGGACCCCGCTCCCACCCGCACAAGAGGCACCTGCCAGCCCCCTCGCGCCCCCCTCCAGAGCTGCAGCCCCGAAGCATTTCCAAGAGGCCAGGGCACAAGGAGCAAGCTCGCCCTCCTACACATCTGAAGATGTGCTAATTGATCCTGAAATCGAGTTTCTAGAAATAATTGCAGCCTGTGCTAGACGGAACACTTAACAAGACAGGAACGTTTTAGAAGGGAAGACATCCGATGCTCAAGAGGGGTCACCAGCAGCGGAGACTGGTTAGCGGGGCCCTGAGAGGGCTCATCATCTCGAGAGGCTGGCAGAGTGGCCCGGCCTCGGCTGGGGAGGCCCGTGTGCGACAACCTCCATTATTTTAAAAAATTCCCTCACACCCAAGGGAAGGCAAGAACCCCAGCACTTCTCTCCTCCGCCCCTGGCCGGCCTCCCTGAACATTTAAGCAAACCCCAGGGCGGGGGAAAACTCATATTCCTGGTATTCAGGTCGGGGTACGGGGGTCAATGGGAGAGTGTAGTGTGTTGAATGGTGGGTCCCCAAAAAAGAATAATCCACACGCTGCCCCCCGGAACCTGTGACTGCTGTATTTTTGGAAACAGGGCCTTTGCAGCTGTGACTTGAAGTTAAGTGCCTCCAGATGAGATGATGCTGATTAGCCAGGGGGGCGCGAACCCCAGTGACGAGGGTCCTTATGAGAGAAGCAGGGGCGCAGCTCGGGGGGAAGGAGAACGCCGTGTGAACACAGAGGCGGAGGTAGAACCAGAAGTCGGAAGAGGCGGGAAGGATCCTCCCTGGAGGCTCTGGGGGCAGCGCGGTCCTGCGGACACCGTCACATGAAAGGACTTGCGTCCTCCAGACTGCCAAAGAATAAACCTGCATCGTGTTCAGCCTCCAGTTCGTAGGAATTGGTCACAACGCCCCAGGAAACTAATGCCGACAGCCTGGCTCTTCCGGGTCTGACCGTGGCCCCCTCCTGCTCAAGCGCTTCTCTGACTCCCTGTCACCCCCACACAAAAGTCAAATTCTCCAGCGGCCTCCGGGGACGTCTGCGGCCTGGCCCCATGTGCCATTCATGCAGCCTCAATGTACCCTGACGGGCCAGGTGCCAGAAGTGGGGGCACAGATCAGGCCCCTTCTGGGGTGCTCTGGATTTAGAGACCATGAACAAGGCTCACGGCAGGACAAGAGGACCCCAAGTCCACAGGTGGCTTCTTATTTAACCAGCCATGGTCCCTGGTCCTCCACCGGCCTGTCTGATACCACCTCCCAACGATCCAGGGCCAAGGGAGGCAGGTGCCCCGGACGGCAGCCCCATGGGCCAGTGTTAGCAGACCTCAGGGACACCCCTGGGGACAAGGCCACCAGGGCTGCAGGGACACGGACTGCTCCCAGCTGCCCCAGGGGCTGCACAGCTTGGCTCAGAGAGAAGTGACACTCAGCGGACAGCATCCTGCCAAGGTAGGCAACTGAGGAGCCTACCTTCCTGCAGGCTCGCCCGCCCTGCTCCCCTGCCGAGCAGCTGGGCCCCGGCCACATCTCTGATACGCGGGAGGAATGGCCACACCCGACACCATTTCTGTCCACAGCTGGGCTCCGTGTCCCGGCGGCCAGAAGACCCACTGCAGTGCCCTCAGGTACGTGAGGCCGTCTGCCCCTGGAGGGACGCGTGGGGGCGCTCTCACCGTCTTGCCCGGGGAATGGGCTGCCGACTACTGCTGGTGTTCACACGCCTGGGGGACCAGCCCCCCAACATCCAGCCCCGGTCCCCCACCTGCCCATCGCAGGAGAGCCGCACCACGTGGCCCTGGACCACCTGGACCCTGGGTTTGCATCCTGGCACAGCCATGTACTCGCTGTGTGACCCGGGGCGAGTTACCTGCCCTCTCTGTGCCTCAGTGTCCTCACCTGTAAGTTGAAGATGCTGCTGCTGATAAAACACCTATCTCAGGGCTGCTGTGAGGTTGCACTAGTACTTGTCAAGCTAGAAATTAATAGGTAAACCGTCTCTGAGTCTCGGCTTTCCCAGCTGTGAGATCATAGAATTATCTGGAGGAACAAATGGAATGGAAAATGGGGGCTGGTAACACGGTCCCCGGGACACAGCCCGCAGAAAGGGGAGGGCGCAGTCCGTCATCGCTGTCATCGCCCCACTGTTCGTTTGCAAGGGGAACAGTGCTGTCTTTGCCCCTAACTTCACAGGGCCAGAGGGAACCCAACTGAAATCCAAGAATAGCTCACAAAGGCATTGTTTTTATTGCTTATGGTCCCCCCCAAAAAGCTGAGCTCTGCTCCCTTGAATCCCTGAACACATCGTCTCAAAAACAGATTTCAAGTCCCTGCACCGCACTTACTGGGACGTTCACGCTTCAGTTCTAGGCTCCGGGAAGCAGAGTCTCATGCTTCCCTTAGTCCGAGGGCTAGGGACCCCTCTCTGTTCCTCAGGGTGCAGGAAGGTTGCCCCCGACCCCAGCCACTACCAAATGTCACCAGAAGGAAACACCCATTGTATCGATTAAGCCTCTGACTTCGGGGCACTCAGCCTTCCTCTGCCCCCAACCACTGTGAATTCACACACACGTGTGCGTGCGCGCACACACACACACACACACAATCTCCTTGGCCAAAGAGCCCAGGATTAATTGGGCAACAAGCTAAAACCTCCTCTCGCCAAAAACATCTTCACATTTTACATTCCCTCTCACCTTCTACAATAAAAAGGCTCTGAGTCTCGGGCCCTCCCCAGGGACGGATCTCATCAATGCCGGGCGCTGAGACATCAGCTGGCATCACGTGATGCACTGAAAATGTCAGGCCCATCAGGTCACGTAAACAAGACCTGCTGAGTGAGTCTCATTCAGACGCCTCCGTTCTGTGCTGGAGCCTCCAGGGAGCAGAGAGACAACATGACTGACCTTCTCAGAAGCCACACCCCCCCCACTGAAAGCAAGCACTTTCTAGGAGCAAAAGAGAAATGATGGGGTGGGAGGAGTGGCAAGGACTGCCCGGCTCTCAGCCGGAGCCTGGGGCTACGAGATGGTCACTGGAGTCTACCAAACACGCCATGTCTTCTTTCCATCCGTCCATCCATGCATCCATCCATCCATCTGCCCATGTTATGTCATTGCTCACTCAGAAGTGATTTTTCCCAAGGGGCTTTGCATGCAGACCGGAACCTCCTACAACACCTGGGCATCATCAGAGAATCACTCAAATGCAAACATATCAACTCGCTCTGTGTACTTCGGAGCCCAAGCTACAAATGGCTCCAGAGGGCATTTTTAAGCGGTGACAAAACTGGAAGAGGAGACCCTTTTGCCAGAAAGACATGAAGTCTTTTTTATTGTTCTGCACACCTCAGCACTAAAAGTGGGGCTTGGAATATGCCTACTCTGCTCCTATTTGATTCATTCCTTATGAGGTTCTCACAGCGTTTGGAAAAGCCAGATCTCCCTGGGGGCGAATATTAGGCAAACGTGAGGATCTGCTCAGAAGCTCATCCTGTTGCCGGCAGGAGAGCCTGCAGACCTCGCCCTCGCTGGGAGCCCTCCTTGTCCCACGCTTGAGCTCCGCCGTAGCATCCGGGTCCTTCGAACGGGACCGCCATACCAGTGCCAGCACGGCTTCCCACCTGACCTCGACACAGCAGTTGGCTGAGCAATTCGAGGGGATGAAGAGGTTGAATAAATACCAAGTCACAATTTTCACCTAGAAAAATGGCAATAAATAAGCAAATTAGGAAGAGAAGCATCAGATGATGCTATGCATAGGTCTTTTGCTTCATTCTGAGGCCAGGCAATCAACCTCATGTGTGCCCTGTAACAAAAAGCCAACGCAGGTACCCTTCAGGTGCCTCTTTAAATTTTGTTAGGTTAGAACTTTTCAAGACGACCATCAAAATAAACATACTTAGCGATGCCCCATTCCAGAAGTCACCTTGGCCAAAAAAAAAAAAAGTCAATTTTAAGGGACCAGAATCAGTGATAACAAGCCCATAATTGCCCCTATTTTTCCCCGAGCTACATCCACACTCAAACTTTGCAAAATTAGCTGGCCTAACTATTTTGACTACCTTCATCTCTCTTTCTGCAATTTGGATTGGCTTCAAGAGCCTTTCAGAATTGATTTGATGTAATGCTGCTCTGTTTCATTATCGATTTTAGTTCCAGAGTAAAACAAGAAGTTTATGTCCACATTTAGAATATAACTGCTACCATGCTGTCTAAATATTATACCTCACTGTCACAGTGAGCCAGCGAAAGCATACACATACTTTGATTGACCTTCAGGCACTTAGAGTAAACATAATTCATACTCACGCCAGGATTGGAACCTCCCTTCATCACAAACACAATATCTTCTGGCTGTGCAAACACTCAGAAAGCCATTTCTCTTCATTAAAAAGCAAAGACATATGGAATCTTCGCCCGACCAGAGGCACCTCCGCCTTTCCACTCCAAGAAGGCTGGAGGGACAGTGAGCATAAGTAGTGCGTCCTCCTACACGACGGGCATGTGGGTAGGGCTTCACCAACCTTGAAATCGTTTTCTGTCGCTGGGAACACACAATGGTTCCGAGGAGAGAAAGGCTAACTGTGTCCAGCACCATGGACAGAGCACAAGATTAGCCATGCACCGCATTTCCTAAAGCGAGAAAAGTGTAACCATCTATGCGTCCATTTTCTTCTAGAAAAAGAGGGAGGGAGAGAAATTGAATCTGGATTAGACATTTTTTTCATGTTTAATTCTTTAAACAGAAGTCAGCAAATGTTTTCTTAAAGAACCAGATGCACGTAGTTTGTCTTGGCAGACCACACCCTGTCTGTTGAAACTCCTCAAAAGCAGTCAAAGACAACGTGTAATAAATAGATGGGTGCAGCTGTGTTCTGATAAAACTTTATTTACAAAAGCAGGCAGATTTGGTCTGTGGGCTGTAGTTTGCTAACACTTGCTTTAAGTAAAAGCGTTGAGAAACGGGTGAGGGCATCAAACAGACGGGAATTCTAAGGTGTCTCTGATTTTGGAAGGACTGTGATCATGTGGCCAGGTCATCACCCTCAGGAACTTATCCTTCAGATAAGAAATCAGCATTGTATCTCCTGGGACTCAACCAAGTCCTCTCAAGAGACCTTTTTTAAGGTGATTTCACCTCCTTAAGCTTCAACTCTCAACCTTGACAGTTGGCAGTAAAAACTGGAACAAGGAAGAATATTGGAGGTCCCAATGAGCATCTGTCTAAAGATCATTCCTCCACCCTCTACCCAGGTGGTCGCCCCAAGGTTGGAAGGAGCCCCATCTGGCAAAGAGAGCCAATACTCGGGCTACGGATCCCTCTTTTATCCTGGTAACAGAGCATCATGACACCCCACCCGCCTCCGAAACGGTGCCGGTCTGAACAGGAGGTTTGAAAGGGAAGCCGGTTCTTTGGAGACTACGAACAGGGAGAAATAAGGAAAGAGTAGGCAGAACTGTGCTGAGAAGCTTCAGGAAGCCTCTGCTCAGTTGTAGATCTGAGTGCTTCTCTCACAATTAAACACTCCAGCTGCTAATTGGCTTTAGCAATTTTTTTAAAAGACTAGATTCAATTTCCACTCCCTTAAAATGCAATCTAGACAATTTATGAAAAGCAACCAAATATACTGCAGAGATGAATAGACTTTTCCTTGCCATAACCTTCCTTAAAAGCACGCGGAGAGGTAAAAATATTCTTAAATCAAGAGGAACACCGTATTTAATAAAAGGAAAGCTGGCATAATTAATTTAGTAGCTCCTTTATGATCATAAAGGACAAACAAAGAGATTTGTTTCTACCTCTTAGGTTTTCTCCTGGATGAATCCATTTAGAATGGACAGTTTTTAAATTTTATTTTAGAGAGAGAGTGCGCAAGTTGGGGAGGGGGACTGAAGGGAGAGAGAGAAGGAGAGAGAATCTTAAGGAGGTTCCATGCTCAGCAAGGGACCTGACACAGGGCTCGATCCCATAACCCTGGGATCATGACTTGAGCCAAAATCGAGAGCCAGATGCTCAACAGACTGAGCCACGCAGGCGCCCCCTAGAATGGACAAATGAGGAAGTTTCAGGCTGCTAAAGGGAAGTGCAGACCCCATAAAACCTCCTGCTATTCAGACAACACACACAGCCTTAGCAGGAAACAACCCTTAGGAAAAGGGAGGCTGACAAAGTTCTCCACGTGCAGAGAAAAGAGGCAGCAGCGACGGGTCGGGTCCACAGACACAAGGGCGCTGAATGCCGGCTCCATCTGCCAATCCCGCTGGCTCTTGGGTCAGGACAGACCCAGAATCCGAGCTCGTCCCCCACCCCTACCCCATCCTCTCTCACCCTCCTCCCACCTGACTCCCCAGCTTCTGCCTGAACCCCCTGCAGTGGGCCCTGAACGCATCCACCAGAGGGACGCTTTACAATGTGCAGCAAGCCGTCCCTGTTTCACCCGGAGTGAAATGAGCCTCCCTACCCTGCCCCCCCACCCCGGGCCCACGTGATCTGTTAACTCTGACCTCACTCCAGCCACCTCCTTTCTCCTCCCTGATCACAGCCGACAGGGGTCCTCCTGGTCCACACTGCTGCCAGGAATACTGTTCCCCAGACACTTGCAGCCAGTGCTCTCCCTTCCAAGCATTCGCCCACATGCCTTCTCCTTCCGGAGCCCTAGCACGGCCACCCTGTTTGTCACGGCCTCCTGGCCCCCTCCCCACCGGCACCAGTGTTCCTAAGCTTTGTGTTTTGACACAGAAATCCCACCTTCTAACCTAGTGTCGCTCACTGATGTGTTACGTAAACCTCTGTCCTTTCTGTCTGCCCGTGTGCCCCAAGCACTCAGGACAAAGCCTGACACCCAGGAAGCACTCCTGGGTCGAATATATGAATGAATGGTCCGAGGTCAGAGGCCTACTGTGTGCTCAGCGCGAGGGATGGGGCTGAAGGAGGCAGAAAAGGTGACGTGATCAGTTCCTCTCCCACCAAACCTTCCTTCTCTACTTTCCCAACGGGCCTGTGAGGTAAGACACCCAGAGTTCTTCCCCCCCAGGCGCTCGGCACGCAGCAGAACAAGAAGTCAAAACCAAAACGCTCACTCCAGACCGTGGGCCCCGGGGGAAGGATGGGGGGAGGGGAGCGCGCTCTGTAAACTCCCCAACGCCGCTGATCATTACTGTGCTTACTAAGGTCTCCCCTCCCTGTGACTCTGAATATGGATCACCTGATAAGCAGGCACAGGTTCAGAGGGGAGCAAAACCCAAGGAGAGGGTCTGAAGTCAGTTAAAAGCGTACGTAAGACCATTGAAATGAAGTATTTGCCAATTCATTTCCCACTGTTTTCCATCAGTTCTCACAGCCACAAGATGCAGAGTTAAAAAATTCATTATGAGCTCAAAGAAGAACCTAAAACCAGAAACAGAATATCCCTGTTTTGCTCTACACATGGATTCTTTTTTTCTTTTGTTAATGGAAACGTGCTGGATCCAGGCCCCAGAGAGTCCTTTGAGGGCCTCTGAAAGGTGTTTGGGGGAACCTGGGAAACCTTCTCACAGCCTTGGGGCGGGGCAGGGGGGCGGGCTGGGGGTGCATTCATCCACCGGGAAGGGCCATGACCTCTCTTCGTAAGACCATGGGGACAGCCCTTTGAAGGAAGCATCTTTCTATCAAGGAGTGATTCCTTCCTGGAGTCTCTCCCACTTTAACTGAACTCACGAACCAGAGATCATGACCTGAGCCAAAGTTGGACACTTAACCGACTGAGCCACCCACTCCCACCTTAATGCAAGCTGCTGTTCATTTCATTGTCCTTGACCCACAGAGAGCCTGTCGGTTCTCCGTAAAGTCTCTTTCGACTGGAAACCTCCACTTAAAAGCCCTGTAGCTTTGGGCAGGTCACTTGACCTCTCTGAGCTCCTATTTATTTTCCCGGCCCACCTACCAGGCAGGCAGCTGGGAGAATCCAATAGGAACAGAGAGAGGGGCCGCCCCCCAGTCATCCCCCCACTTTCCCCACAGGCTGACCGACGCCTTTCTTTTACCTTCTTATTCTAGAATGTATTTCCAGTTCTGTGATGGCCCTCCCCATGGTTTCCCCATGCTTCTCACTCACACACCACGCCTATGCCCACATCTACACACATTCTCTCACACTTCTATCCCACACACACACGGGTGCACACACACACACACACACACACACGCTGAGGTGCAGAAGCTGGTGCGGATCCCAGCCCCTCCCCGGCAGAACCTGATGCTCCTGCCAGGCATGGAATCTCCCCCTGCAAAACTCCTGCCTGATGCTCATGCCCGGGCAGGACTCAAAAAGATGATGCCTCCTTTCTGACTGACATTTGCCAAGAATTTCCTCCCTGTGCTTAGCAGACTGATCTCAACACAAACAGGTGGGCAAGGGCCCAGGGGCTGGTTAGGAACCCAGAGAGTCACAGCCACAGCGCGTCCTGCCTGCTGGGGAAGGAGGAATCCATCTCCCCTCCCAGCCCCTGGCTCCCGAAGTTCCCGTTACGGCCTCCAGGACCAGCGGGTCAGCCCCTGCTAACGGCTGGCTCCCAGCGGGCTCCAGGGACATCGGCACCGCGGGCCTGGGAGCTCGGACACAGCGTCCTCGGCCATTTCAGAGCTATCGCCACCTTCCAAAAAGCAAGACCCCCTTCTGGGTCGGCAGGGGCACCTAGAATCCTCACACGGTGGAAATCTCTCATGCGCAGGGCAGAAGTAAGGCACCGGTCGGAGCTCTGACGCCCCCGGACACTTGCTAAGGTGTCTGACTTGAGCTGTGGGGTGTTACTCAACATGACGTCAACAAGCAGGGCACCTCTGGAGACGGTGGGGCTACCGCGACGGGCCCCGACCACAGGCCACACGAGGAATCCCAACCGCACTGGCCCCACCGGATCAAAGGGGATAAAGACACTTTTCACGGAGTTGAGTTGGGAAGGTTAAAAATTTTAAGGCAAGACAACCTGTGAAGAGAAATCAATTGTGCCCAACGGTGAGAAGTGGCCTTACCCCGCCGCAGGTCTGGGCTCTCCCCCCCCCAGGGAGCCGAAGGGACGAACCTCATGCCTGACAATGAGGTCACTCAACTGGAAATGCCCTCAGAAGCCATTTTGAGATTGAGGTGACGCGGGTGCATCGATCGGACCAACCGAAGACCGGCAGGTCTGCTCCGTGGAGCCCAGCGGTGAGACGAGGTGGAAGGAAGCCGGGAGAGAGGGAGGCTTTGCAAGCGAGCTGAGTCTTCACTGAGATGGGCTGAGGGAGGCGCAGACTTCAGCAAGGCCTGGGGTGCCACCTGCCCTGCTTGAGGCAGTGTGGCCACACTGCAGGTCGCCAGAGCGGACGCCACATGGAGCCAGTCCACAGCCGGCATCCCAGAGCCCCGGGGCAGACACCTTTGCACGGCAGCCACCAGGTCCGCCCGCGGTGCACACTCCTCTCTCCCCCCGAAGTCCCTCCACGACCCGTCCAGTCTGGACGGATCAGCACGTCGAACATGCTGACCAATGGGAAGACGGCGATCAGGCCGACCCGCGCTCCTAACCCTCACCGCCGTGTGGAGCCGGCCGAGTCCCCCCTTCCTCGTCTGAAAACGGAGCCATTAGTGCCCACAAGTTGTCCTGGAGATTAAACAACGTGATGTGAGAAGGCATTTACCCCAGAGCCTGACCTAGTAAGTGCTAAACACCGATTATTCAAATGAAGAGAGCACTGCCCACGGCTTCTCCATCCTCACCAACAATGATGGTCGGCGAGGAGCATTTCGGGCAGACGGGACTCTCTGGCCAAGCGGACCTGTTAGGGCATCGGTGCGCTCCCCCAACAACACCAGCACCCCAGTGTTCTCTAATCACAGTCCGCCGCCCTCTCTGGCCGCAGTTGGAGTAGGCCGGGTGGCCGCTTCGAGTCTCCTCCAGGCGGTGACTCAGAACTCCGGGCTCCTTCTCTCTTGTGATGTCATCCTCATACCTCTGAGGCTGGTGAGAAGGGCAGGTGCAGACGGCCATGGCCTGAAAGCGGCTCACACACTCCTGGCAGCACCACATTGGCTAGAACCCCGTCAGGTGACCCTGGCCTCACCGCAAGGGAAGCTGGGAAGTGCATGCCACAGGACTTGCAGATCATGGCCAGGCCTGAAGGTGGCGCTCACCACCCCTAGTCTCATCCCATTGGCTAGGACGCTATCAGGTGACCCTGGTCTCACTGCAAGGGAAGCTGGGAAGTGCATTGTAGTTTTAGTCTTCTCTTCCTTTCTTCTTTTTTCTTTTTAGTTTATTTATTTTGAGAGAGAGGGAGAGAGAGAGAGCACAAGCAGGGGTGGGGTAGAGAGAAAGAGGAGGAGAGAGAGAATCCCAAGCAGGCTCTGCACGGGCAGCTAAGAGCCTTACACGAGGCTTGAACCCGTGAAGCGGAGATCATGACCTGAGCTGAAATCAAGAGTCTGAGCTCAACTAATTGAGCCACGCAGGCGCCCATCTTTTTTTTCATTAATTGATTTTTTACTGCACGCTGCCTTCCTTTGTAGTCACTCCCCAGTCTCTCTCTGGTGACCTCAGGGCTCTCCAGCGCGGTAATGGAGAGACGTAAAACTTTTTAGATTTGGCTCCATGAATACTCACAGCAGTACATTCTACGGGGAAATTTTTATCAAAACCTTGATATAGACATTTCCCAGACATTTTCAAGAGGGGAAGAATTGGTTCATTCAAATGTTATTTTTGCTCCAATCTAAATCTCACTTGGAAATTTCATTTAGAAATCAGCCATCTGAAGAACTCATTTTACTTCTCAGGAAGCTAAAACCAGGAGATCAGGTGACCACAAAGGAGCGGCCACATGTGTGGCCCTGGAAGGGGGGGGGGGGGCGTGGCCCGACTCACTGCCAGCACACCTGCCCCGGTGTCAGATGTCTGTCTGTGTCTACACAGAGCATCTCGGAGTGCAAATCCCTGCTCCCCCAGCGGCTGGAAGCGGGTCAAGTGGGTGAATAGTAACACACCCCACCAGCGCTTATGGGCTCAGCAGAGTGTGAGAACCCACTACCGTCGTAGACAGCAAACAGCCTTTGGGGATGAGAGACCCTGGGTACCAATCCAAGCTCCCATTCCTGTAAGATGTGCTCCCTTGGAGGAGGGATTAAACTCCCCAAATCTCAGCCTTCCCATCCATAAAATGGAGGTGACGCTTCCCCCATCGATTACTGAGATGAGTTAACAAGGCAACCGGTGGAAAGCGCCAAGTTCAAAGTCCAGCACACGACAGGGGTGCGGTTGCCGGTGCTTGTTACGGAGAATGATCTCCGCACACTGCAGATGTCCGTCGGAAATCAAGTTTCCAACTTGGAAAATAAGGACTATAAAGCTGAGTTGCTTTTACCTGAAACGTGCCAAAATGTCCAGGGTGAACAGGAAAGGGAGAGAGAGACCCAGAAGGCTGCTGTCGAGTCTCCAAACGCCTGTGGGGGGGATCGCCGTAAAGGCAGAACCACTCCGACGGAGGGCAGTGAGGTGGGGACGAGAAAGGGGTGTCTCGGGGCGCCCCAAAGCTACCCGCTCCTGGAGAGCTGGACAGAGAGGGAAGAGCAGCTTCCAGCCAAGGGGAATCAGTGTGTGAGGAAGTGGGGCGGAGGAGACGGGAAATTCCTCAAAGTGAGAGAGTGAGAGACGGGAGGGGCTCAGGAAAGCCACGCCCCGATGCTGCCCCGAATTACAGGGACCTCCAGGGGCAGCTTGAGCCGAGAAAACCTCAGCAGTTCTCACTGAACATGCCGACTTCCCTCCTTAATGAGGGGAGAAGGGGGAGAGAGACAGAGGGAGAGAGGGAGGGAGAGGGAGGAGGGGGTAGGGGCGGTGAGGAGGGGAAGAAAAAGGAAAGAAAAACCACCACAAAAGCTGCTCTCAGGGAGAAGATTAAAAACATCGTTTTATCTTCCCGAAGTTTCTTTTTACAGTTGCCCTTCTATTTTTGAAAAGTGGATTCTTGGGGCACCTGGGGGGCTCAGATGGTTAAGCATCCGGCTTCGGCTCAGGTCATGATCTCACGGTTCGTGGGTTCGAGCCCCGCATCGGGCTCTGTGCTGACAGCTAGCTCAGAGCCTGGAGCTGCTTCGGATTCTGTGTCTCCCTCTCTCTTTCTCTGATCCTCCCCTGCTCGTGCTTACTCGCTCTCTTTCTCTCTCTCTCTCAAAAATAAATAAAACATTAAAAAATTTTTAAAAAGTGGATTCTGGTGTTTCATTTAGGGCAATGATATACGTCCATGTTTCTTTTGAGATAAACATATTCAGCTAAAAGTCCGAGTCCAGCTGAAGAATTATAACGACAATACGGTCCGAGTATTAACTGGGTGGGCCAAGACTGTGCAGAGGCCAGAAATGACCGAGGTCGGGGCCGGGCTCCTCGCGCCTTCACGCTCAGGTTGAGGACAGCGCACCGATGCCTCCGAGGTCTAGACACCCACGGGCGCCTCCTCTGCCCACGCACCTTAGGCGCCCGGGCGTAAATGGGCATCAATATTCCTCTAAATGTGAACCCCGCTTTCCCACCGAAGCGGCGACAGAGGTGCTTTTCACTCGGGCTTGAGGGGTCGGGAGAGGGTGGAGCTCTCTGCACCATCAGCCCGGCTGGCCAGAGACCCGCGGGGGCCGCGGGTGCTAAGAAACGTTTGCTGTGCTCGCTTTCACCTCCTTCGAGGGTCTCTCTCGGGGCTCTGCAGGGAGGGGGGTGCTGGGCCAGAGCAGAAGGTAGGGGGGAGGCTTCCTAACCGATATGTTGTCCTAAGAGCCTCCATCCTCCAGTGTGTTACACTGTGTGACTGGCCCTGTGTTAGACGCTTCTGTGTCTAAACACTTCTGCGTTCTCCAAAACATGTTCAGATGGCCTTGGGGTGCCATGAGTAGGCTGATCTTGGTTGGAAAACTGACCACGGAAGAAGAAAGTTGAACACACCTCCATCATCTGCTGGATTTTCTTTCACCAGCAGCTCTGACATCCTTGCTTCCCTGATCCATCAAAACGAGGGGTTCATGGGAACCAAAGTGTCCCGCTCTCTGTCCGGGGCAGAGCTGCACAGGACAGACATCTACCCACACAGACGCACCCCTCCCAATCACCCCTCCCCCCTTTCCCAGAAGCCAGAAGGCATGGGTTCCTCTGAGAGATGGCTGTCACCCACCCATTTTATGGGGCTTTTTCCTCTGTATCATTTCCGTAAATGTTTATTTATTTTTGAGAAAGAGACAGAGACAGAGACAGAGATGTGAGCAGGGGAGGGGCAGAGAGAGAGGGAGACACAGAGTCGAAGCAGCTCCAGGCTCCGAGCTGTCAGCACAGAGCCGATGCGGGACTCAAACTCACGAACTGTGAGATCATGACCTGAACCAAAGTCAGACGCTCAACCAGCTGAGCCCCCCAAGCGCCCCTCTTCTGTATCTTTATGATGGGCAGGAACTTCATATACACACATTAATAATTCCCCAAATTTGGGGAATGGGAATATGATGACCACTCGATTTGCCAATATCTTGCGAGAGCATTTCCTAAGGCCGCCAGAGGATCAGATCCTCCCGGGAGCACAGCTTCGTTTCCCTAACGATGCACGATGGCCAGGAGCCCAAGCATTCCGCAGCCCTGAGACCTTAGGGGTTTTAACCTGTAGAAACCGGCAAGGAGTCGCGGTTCTGTATTTTCGGCGGGGAAGAGGGACCCACAGGTTATCCTTTGACTGCTCTGTTGGCCGTTGGGTGGTCTCGAATCTACTCAGCAAGCTCTTTCCAGCCCATCTCAGCCTGCCTCTCCCCGCTGACTTGCTGCTGACTTGTTCTTCAAATCAGCTACTTCTAACTTCCTGCTAGCTCATTAATTCATTCCCTACTAAAGCCAATTAAAGTTTAACATGCTCTCACATATCCATAGGAGAATTTTTCTTAAGCGATGCATCCAGCCAGAGCCGGGATTGATAGGACAGATACATTAACACTATCAATAAGTATAATAAACAAAAGCCAACCTTCGTTAAATGCATCATCTCTGCCAAGTCATGCGTTGGGGCATTATAAATATTATCTACTTTAATCTTCATAAAAGTCCTATAGTGTGTAATAGGCTTATGCTCATTTTACAGAGGATGAAAAATGAGGCACAGGAAAGAAGTAACCGAGGTCACGCCTCCAGGGCAGATAGACGGAGCATTCAGAACCAAGCTATGGGCCCCATGCGATAAAAGAGTCAAAGACATATTTGACAGGATACAAGTAACAAAATCCTATCCCGTGAGCTTGTAGCAAACTTGACGGGTCACGGAAGCTCCTAGCGGTTAGAAATGAGCAGCGGCTAAGATGCTGACGCCCTCTGGCCCTAACCTCTTACCATCTGTCCTGAGTTTTGGGGCCAACTTCCCCCGGTTCCGCCAGGGCGGGAGATCAGGGCTACACGGTGTGTCATCCACGCCGTCCCTAGGAAGGCGCAGTGTGCAGGGATTACGGGGTGTGTGGCCGTGGGGTGCTGGCCTCTCCATCTCTTCATAGTCGGTGTACGGAAGCCGCAAAGCTAAGAACTACATTTCCCAGAACCCTTTGCAGCTTGAGTTCAAATGCCCCAAGTCCACCAATCAAATGCACCTGTGTAGGACTTGGCTTGACCTGAGCTGGGTGGGCCAGTGGGCTTGTGACCCCCGGGCAGCTTCCTGCCTCCCAGCTGCCCATGCATTCCGTGGTGATGCTTTAAAGCCTTCCCCAGACACTCAGCTCAAGTCTCTTGTTTCAGGCCTCCCGACGGTTCCTTAAGCCATTTAATACCCGACAGCAAATCCCTTTACACTTAAACTGAGTGAAGTAGATCTTTTCTGTTCCGCTGAAACCTGGGCTTCCCAGGGACCGACACCAGAAGTGGAATCTGAACTGGTTATCAGACCTGACTATAGCTACAGGGGGCAACGGATGGATTTTCGGGCACCTGAGGATGCAGCCCGGTGCGGGAGGGGGCCACGGTAAACATGGTGATGCACCTGCCCAGGGATCTCAGAGCGGCGGCGCTCATCCCCCAGAACCCAGAGGCCCTGGCCACCCCCATGGGCAGCCCCGCAGGAATGCTCATGAGAATGGCTGCGCTCCTAGCGCTCACTGTCAGCGAACAATTGATCATGGAACCCCAGAGCTGAGGTAGACGCCATCCTGCCGCGGTCCTGCTCCGTCACCCCTCCCGGCCGGCCTGACCTGAGTCACTGCGGTAGCTACTGCCCCTCTTGCAGCCCCGAGCCCTTGAATGAAGAGGAGCCCGGGCCCCCTGGGGGTCAGCACGTGTATCTGCTAGGCCGTGCAGCGTAACAAACGAGTCCAAAACCCAGTGGCTGAAACATTACTATTGCTCATGAGTCTTGAAGTCAGCCGGGGAATTCTGCTTCCTAGGCCAGGCTCGGCTCGTCCTGGCCAGCCCCTCACGAGGACTGGAGCCTCGGCCACTGGCCTGTCTCTGCCCCTGCGGCCTCTCGTCCCCCAGGAGGCTGGCAGGGCTGGTTTCAGTGGAGAAGGCGGGGTTGCCCGGGAAGGAAGAGAAGCGACTGAGGCTTCCGAATCCCCAGGCTCAGAAGTGGCACAATGTCATTTACACTACATTCCACTGATCAAAGAAAGTCCCAGGCCACTCAGATTCAGAAGGAAATAGTCTCCACTTCTTGACGGGAGTTGCTGCAAAGTCACCTTGCAAAGAGGGGGGGCACACAGGGATAACGGCCATGTTTACAAACGACCCCACAGCCCCACACGTGTGTCCCACAGAGGGACCCGTGGCCACAGGCCGGTGTGCTGCCCACACAGGAGAGAACACCCAGCCCTTCGGGGGTTCTGAGACAGCAGCTTTGAGGATAGTCCGGAGGCCGCACATCCACTGTGGCCCCCGTTGGAGCGCCGGCCCGTGGCGGCCAGAACACACGGACACTCAAGCCTCGGCTGCCCCATGGGGCTCACGACCACACCGGCCACTCCCGCGCTCCTACAGTGTGCTTGGGAGACACGGGCACCGAGACTGTCGGATCCCACACCGGCCCCAGCCCACGCGGCGAGGGTCGTTACGGAAGGAAGGAGCAAGCCCGAGTCTCTCGGACTACCGTTTCCTCCCAAAGGAGCAAATGAGAGTGACTCTGCCTCCCTGGAAGAGTCAGGCCACCGTGTCACCACCAGAGACTTAGGACAGTCTTGCCACGGCCCCGTTAAGCCCACCTGATGGGCCCACGAAGGACACAGGTGGGTCTTGGAGAGCGACCGGAAGGCATCACAAACTCGCTCACGTGGTGACTGCGGTCATTGCCCGGGTGCGGTCCCCTTGATGGAGCACCTGATACCCGGCTATTGATCTGACAGGTGCTTTTCTGTGTCACGTTTAGACCCACTTTGCTGAACCCCGACAAAGGCAGCCATACGAGTCCACTGTCGTGCCTGGAGCCACGTCAGCTCTCTGTCTCAGAGTCCTCCTTCCATCCTCAGGGGCCTGCCTCGCCCCCAGCAGGGCTGGGACACCATGCTGGTCCTCTGCGTGGACGACCCCATGGAGACAGGGATTCGAGCCAGAAGCCCCGGGCAGACATCTGAAACCCTGCTAAGACCCAGGTGCGCCAGAAGGTAGGAGAGAATTCAGGGACCTGATCTGGGGCATGTTCAGATGTCCCTCCAATGGTGAAAAAAGAGGGTGCCATACCTTGCAACTCACCGCTAAAACACAGTGCACACGTGCACACACACACGCACACACAC
Organism: Mungos mungo; assembly: GCA_004023785.1. NCBI lineage: Eukaryota > Metazoa > Chordata > Mammalia > Carnivora > Herpestidae > Mungos > Mungos mungo. Next base: position 3,331 of record PISW01009268.1, on the reverse strand, counting down.
ACTCATGCAAATCGGGGGCTCGCTGCGGGAGGAGGCTCGCCAGCTGGTCCAGGCTGTGGCTCAAGCATCAGTCCCCCTTAGCTCCAAAGACCCTTGCGATCCGGCGGGGCCCCGAGGGTCCGCGGCAGATGGGGAGACTGCACGGAGAATCGGTGCCTGTCCCTTGGGTGTGGAAGCGAAGTTGCAGCCTCTTCAGCAAACAACGATTTTCTTTGGAGTCACGGTTCAGCAGGTTGTTGTTAGACGGAACGGAGACTGTGCTGCCGGCCATGCACAGATCCCTACAGCGCGCCAGGGGCCCGGTGTCCCTGGATGGGATCCCGCCCCCCGGCCGTGCCAGGCAGCAGCCCCGGCTCAGAAGCACACAAGAGACCAGGACAGGCAGGTCCTGGAAACCCAAGACACTGCATCAGGAGGCAACCCACACGACTCCGGCGGCGCGGCCCCCCTCCTTCCACCGCCTGGGGGTCTCCCCACAAACAGCCGAGCAAGGACGAGAAAGCTTGGTCTGCGGCCTCTGCACAAAATGCCAGCACCCACCGAAAGCAGATGCCGCCGCCCCACGGCTCTCCCCCAGAAGGCCCTAAAGGCGGGGTTGGGGGGAGGGAAATCTTCCCCGTGGACAGAACGCCAGTGGCACAGCTGGTTTTCCACCGGGTCCTAGAAGGAGATACAGAAGCACAGATGCCCAGTGAATGTGGGACCGTCTAAAGGCTTGGCCAGACCTCTTGGGAAGAGAAGGTTGGAGGAAGGTGGAGGCTGGGCCTCTCAGAATGAGCCCTGGTCCCCACCGCAGAGGCGGCTGTCACGAATCAGGTGGACAAGCTGATGCCAGCGAGCCCCCGTCCCCAGCCGCCCCCACGCGAGCTCAGTGGGCTCCTGGACACAGACGAGGAGGCAAGGATGGAGATCACAGGGACGGTCACGGCTCTCTCTCTGCTCCCGAGGCCGCTCCCCCACCCCACCCAGGTGCCGAGCCCGGACGGGAGCACACGCCCTGGGGACCAGGCCCTCTCCACCGAAGAGGGGAGAGCCGGTTGGCCTCCCTGGAGCAGACACTGACTGGAGAACAGATGTGTCCTCCCCGCTCGCCGTGCTTCTGCAGATCCACGGAGCTGCCGACCGCCTTCCGCGCCACCCACACACGGCGTGGCTCCTGACAAGGAACTCGCTTCACACACACACACACACACACACACACACACACACACACACACAGGAGGCGACGTGTGGCACTTAGAATGTGCCGGTCTTCCTCTGCACCTTCATCGAGAAGCAGTTAGCATTCCAGAGAACAGAGGGAGAGAGAGGACCTCCCACAGACTCAGTTACGGTGTTGGACGGAAGCCGGCGACACGGCAGGGTGAGCACCATCCTGCAGGAAGCAGGGTGCCCTCTGAGCCCACCATACCCAGGAGCACTCCCCCAGGGAGCACTGGGCGTGGGCACTGATGGCTGTTTGCCTCCCGCCTCCACACCCCCAGGCTCTGCCAGTGTAGAGGCCTTCGTGCCCACGGGAAGACCTCACTGGACACAGCAGTGCATCCAATGAAGAGGAAGGACCTCTTGGCCATCTGGGGCTCCCCGAGCCACGGGGTCACCAGAGAGAAAGTGGTCCGGGTAACTGATCCCGAAGCTCAAGGCTGCCCACCTCAATGGAGTGTTCTAGATGCCACTCGATTTGGGGGCGCTGCTTCCTGGCCCTGGAGTGTCTGGCGGTAAGTCAGTCGAGTCTACAGTAACCCACGGCTCTGGGCACAGAGCCCTGAGCCAGCCTCCGGGTTGAGAGCCCAGCCCTGCCCAGGGGCTCACCGTGGATGAACGAGCAGGGAGCCGCCGCGGAAGGAGATGTTACCAACTCCAGCTGCATAGAGAGGAGGTGTCTCGGGTCCCTTTTTCCCTCTCTTTGCCCTACTGCTTCCCACTGGGTGTGTGGTCATTGGCTGATTTTTAGGACTTGGTGGGACTTGGGTCCTCCTTTCAGGGAAGGACAGGGACACCGGAGCTGCATGACGGACGTCTGAGTTGCATTATGCAGAAGCAGCTGGTTGCTCGGGTCATAGGCTCTGGAGTTGACGTTTGGGAAGGAGTGGGATCAGGGGACCTTGGCCGCAGAGGGTGGGCTGTGGATGCCCGAGGCCTGCCTGCTGGAGTCTGTTTCGGCCTCCTAAGGACTGTCTTACTCCACAGAGGCTGGGAGGTAAAACTACCTCTCCCAGAATCCCCTGCGGCTCACCCCCAGGTGTGGTCTAGGCTCTACCCACAGGGCGGGATCCCGGACCTGACCTCTGGGGAGGGGTGCAGGGGTGTGCTCTGCGGGTGGGGCTCAGCGCAGGGGCCTCTGGGTGCCGGAGCCTGCAGTGGTAACAACGTCTGATCATACCTCAGAGCTCACACTGGAATTTGTGTCTTCAGCACCCCACTGCCCCCCCAACACTTTATGAAGCCATGTGCTATTCAACAATAAACCCCTTTCTGCGACACTCCTGGGTCAATTTGTTCTCTGTGGGTGGACCCCCCAAACCTCTGAGATCTTCCCACCCTAGTGCGCTGCTCAGAAATGAGAGGTTGGGGCGCCTGGGTGGCTCAGTCGGTTAAGCATCCGACTTCAGCTCAGGTCATGATCTCACAATTCATGAGTTCGAACCCCACATCGGGCTCTGTGCTGACAGCTCAGAGCCTGGAGCCTGCTTCAAGTTCTGTGTCTCCCTCTCTCTCTGCCCCTCCCCCCATGCTCTGTCTCTCTCTGTCTCTTAATAAATAAACATTAAAAAAAAAAAAGAAATTGAGAGGTTGAGTTAATTGAGGGGTGATTATGGATTTAGGGTCCTGAGAAAGAAAAGCAGATGCGGATTTAGATCATTTAATTCTTGTTTCCCTACTTAGGGCTCCTTCCTTTGGGTTCCCTACAAATATTTTCTTTTATTTAAAAAAAATTTTTTTAATGTTTTTTATTTATTTTTGAGAGACAGAGAGAGAGAGCGTGAGCAGGGGAGGGGCAGAGAGAGAGGGAGACACAGAATCCGAAGCAGGCTCCAGGCTCCAAGCTGTCAGCACAGAGCCCGATGTGGGGCTTGAAACCACGAACCGTGAGATCATGACCTGAGCCAAAGCCAGATGTTCAACCGACTGAGCCACCCAGGCGCCCCTCCTACAAATATTTTAATGGCAAATTATCAGCTTAAAAATGACACAGACACTAGATTCTAACAAAGAAATCTTTGAGTCCTTGGTGTACAGGTTGTTTGGGCGTCAGAGTCACAAGCCAGATCGAAGGTTAAATTGAGAAGCAAGTAAGTGGTCTCCCTACTCCCCCCTCCCCCCCACCTCC